>CAUVYP010001240.1:2500-7500 GCA_963556195.1 Sepiola atlantica
TATATATACATATATGTATGTATATATATGTGTATGTATATATATATATATACATATATGTATGTATATATATGTGTATGTATATATATATATATATATACATATATGTATGTATGTATATATATATATATATACATATATGTATGTATATATATGTGTATGTATATATATATATATATACATATATGTATGTATATATATGTGTATGTATATATATATATATATATACATATATGTATGTATATATATGTGTATATATATATATATATATATACATATATGTATGTATATATATGTGTATGTATATATATATACATATATGTATGTATATATATATGTGTATGTATATATATATATATATACATATATGTATGTATATATATGTGTATGTATATATATATATATATATACATATATGTATGTATATATATGTGTATATATATATATATATATATATACATATATGTATGTATATATATGTGTATGTATATATATATACATATATGTATGTATATATATTGTGTATGTATATATATATATATATACATATTTGTATGTATATATATGTGTATGTATATATATATATATACATATTTGTATGTATATATATGTGTATGTATATATATATATGTGTATGTATATATATATACATATATGTATGTATATATATGTGTATGTATATATATATATACATATATGTATGTATATATATGTGTATGTATATATATATGTGTATGTATATATATACATATATGTATGTATATATATATGTGTATGTATATATATACATACATGTATGTATATATATGTATATATATATATATGTATGTATATATATGTGTATGTATATATATACATATATGTATGTATATATGTGTATGTATATATATACATATATGTATGTATATATATACATATATGTATGTATATATATGTGTATGTATATATATATATATACATATATGTATGTATATATATGTGTATGTATATATATATATACATATATGTATGTATATATATGTGTATGTATATATATATATATACATATATGTATGTATATATATGTGTATGTATATATATATACATATATGTATGTATATATATGTGTATGTATATATATATATATATACATATATGTATGTATATATATGTGTATGTATATATATATACATATATGTATGTATATATATGTGTATGTATATATATATATATATACATATATGTATGTATATATATGTGTATGTATATATATATATACATGTATGTATATATATATGTGTATGTATATATACATATATGTATGTATATATATATGTGTATGTATATATACATATATGTATGTATATATATATGTGTATGTATATATACATATATGTTTGTATATATATATGTGTATGTATATATATATATACATATATGTATGTATATATATGTGTATGTATATATATATGTGTATGTATATATATATGTGTATGTATATATATATGTGTATGTATATATATATATGTGTATGTATATATACATATATGTATGTATATATATATGTGTATGTATATATACATATATGTATATATATACATATATGTATGTATATATATGTATGTATATATATGTATGTATATATATATGTGTATGTATATATACATATATGTATATATATACATATATGTATGTATATATATATTGTATGTATATATATATGTGTATGTATGTATATATATATGTATATATATGTATATGTATATATATATGTGTATGTATATATATATATACATATATGTATATATATATGTGTATGTATATATATATATACATATATGTATATATATATGTGTATGTATATATATATATACATGTATATGTGTATGTATATATATATTAGGGTAGGTCGATTTTACACTTTTTTTTAAATATTAAAAAAAGGCACGTTCCGAAAGTTGTATATAGACCTATTAAATACTCATGCAAAAAATTAGATCAAAAACTTCAGCGTTTTTTTGAGCGTTTGGTATCAAAGATCGTAGACAAGAATATACTGAAAATTCCTCGTTTTTGCAAGATTTGCTTGAATATTGGTGTGAAAACCAAATAATTTTAGCATTTAAAAGCAGGGAATGTCCTTTTATTTTATAAAAATTATATGAATTAAAGAAATCTTCAAATTGAAAATTTGCCCCCTCCCTCATTTTCAGTATCTGCTTTTGTAAACTACCTTTTAACGTTATGAATTAAACAGTAATATTTGAAGACCTAAAAAAATGATTTTTTCTGTTATTAGTGAAAATATAACAAGCAAAGAAATAAGGAAAAACCTAACACTATTTTAATGAAGCTTAATATAGAGAGTCAAATTGCTCCATATAAGACCCCTTAGACAAAAATGCTGGTCTCAATTTCTGACTCAAAACTTTGGCTGTAATGTGTTGATGCCTTGCTTCAAAACCATATACAGTTTGTGAAGCTTCTGTTATTAACTTAACTGCCCGTTCCACACCCTGAGAATGTGAGGGCAAATCTGGCAAGTCAAGCTTGGTTCCATTCATCAACGATTCTCGAAGTTCAGATTCAGTAAAATCTTCCGTCATTGGTGGTTCAAAAATGCCGCATAATTTTAAATCTATTAATTGTGTCCAATGTGTGGCATTAAAATTAATAGGTAGTATTCTTTTTAATCTTTTTCTGGTTGACTCCTCACTCCTGAAAGAACAAATTAATTAATTGAATTATTAAAAAATTCCAATCTGTACTGCTTTAATAATTATGGTGAAATTAGATAAAATCTTTAAAAATCATTCTATAAATTGGAATAAATAATTGAGTCAGAGATATATGAATAAATATTACTTACCTAATGGCCAAAATTCTTTTTAAAGCTTCTTCTCTTACTTCAATCTCCTCAGATTTAACCATGGAATATAGAAAGTTTTCAGGCAGTAAACAAAATGTATTACCTTGTATATTTCTAAATGTGATATCTTGGATTTCCTGAGGCTTCTCCTTAATCCTCTGGGTCATATTAAAAATGTGCACTTACTGATTGTGGAATTTACTATTTCTTTTAATTTCAAACCAAAAAGTGGCATACACATTTACAATAAAATTTACTACATAGTGTAGTTTTGTTGTGTGCCTTTGTGGGTATGCACCACGAGTCCATAAACACATAAGCCTGATGGCCAAAGTTAACCATCTTGCTTGGTTTAAAGGACCAATTTTCCAGGAGGCATATCTAGAGTCAACCTTACCTCTAGAAATACCTACTGTGTATTCATAAAGGAGTCTTTGGTCAGAACTAAGATCATGTATTTCATCAATTTTGGAAAATGATATTTGGGGTAAATCATATCAATCATTTGAGCATAATTTCCCCAGAGGGCTACTGAATGTTGTAGGGCCCTTTGCGCAACCATCTATGTTTTTAAAAAGGGCTCTGAAAGGTAGTTCATTATGATGCAAAGAGCAACCAATTGTGTGAAGAGTTTTAAAAAGTTCTTTTTCTAAAATTGCAACCATTCCACCATCGCAACTTGTGTTGGTATTAGTGTTGTCAACAAGTATAGCCTTGATACTGTTCTCACTGTGGAATTCATGCAAAACATCCACCACTTGATCTGCATGAACAGCACCTGTTGCACCACTATTCGGAAGAACTCTATGTGTCAGATATTTACTTTCACATGGTGTTTCTTTTGTAAAAGTTAAATGGTGTTCTGGTCCCTTAGTTTTTTTCATAATTCTCTGTCTATTTTCATCCACAATTTCCTTATACATCAATGTGTCCTTATCCATTCTCCCATCAACTCCAATACATATATTTTAGGTGGGGTAAAAACTCCTGGCTGAAATAGTTTTATTTATCTACCTCCAACAAGGTAAGATGTGACACAAGGTCAGGAAAGTGGGATTAGATAACCCTGCGCTATAGAGGTGAGCACTCTGGCCATTAAAAAATTGACTGGGCAGCCCCGTCGGCATTCCCCTGTAGGGGCGCCTCAGACAGTTAGCAATAAACTTACTCCTCCCCAAAGAGGAAAGGCAAAGCCTGGGAGGATGCACCTCCTAGAATTGCACAGGACGGACAAGCCCCAATAGACAGGCGTAAATCCAGACCCAAAGGCCCGGACGATACCGGTTTATTTGGTGGGGTAAAAACCCCTGGCTGAACTAGATTTTATTTATCTACCCCCAACAAGGTAAGATTGACACAAGGTCAGGAAAGTGGGATTAGATAACCCTGCGCTATAGAGGTGAGCACTCTGGCCATTAAAAAATTGACTGGGCAGCCCCGTCGGCATTCCCCTGTAGGGGCGCCTCAGACAGTTAGCAATAAACTTACTCCTCCCCAAAGAGGAAAGGCAAAGCCTGGGAGGATGCACCTCCTAGAATTGCACAGGACGGACAAGCCCCAATAGACGGGCGTAAATCCAGACCGAAAGGCCCGGACGATACCGGTTTATTTGGTGGGGTAAAAACCCCTGGCTGAACTAGATTTTATTTATCTACCCCCAACAAGGTAAGATTGACACAAGGTCAGGAAAGTGGGATGAGAAAGCCAGTGCTCGAGAGGTGAGCACTCTGGCCATTTAAAAATTGCCTGGGCAGCTTCGTCGGCATTCCCCGGTAGGGCCGCCTCAGACAGTAAGCAATAAACTTACCCAAAGAGGGAAGGCAAAACCTGGGAGATGCACCTCCTAGAACTGCACAGGACGGACAAGCCCCAATAGACGGGCGTGACTCCAGACCCAAAGGCCCGGACGATACCGGTTTATTTGGTGGGGTAAAACCCCCTGGCTGAACTAGTTTTTATTTATCTAACTCCCACAAGGTAAGGTGTGACAAAAGGTCGGGAAAGTGGGATTAGATAAGCCAGCGCTCGACAATTCAATATATATGTGTGATAATTAAACAGACAATCAACACGGGAAGTCAAATTCGCCCGATGAATTTTCAACCGGTGAATACCATAAAAAATATCCAATAAATAAAACGCCTATGTAAAC
>CAUVYP010001240.1:15000-57500 GCA_963556195.1 Sepiola atlantica
AATTATTGAGATATTTTAAGCAATTTAATTTTTTTTATGTGTATTGCTAATGAAAACACTGGTGTACAGTTGGTCGTCAAAACACACGACTCTGATCTCAATTAATGAACTTGTAAAAGGTGTGATTTTACAGCCATGCAAGAATGAAAGAAAACCCAAGAGCCTGATGATGCCCTTAAATGTGTGTCTGCGGATGCGCCCAAACTGTTGTCATGTCCTTTGTCTATTGTTTCGTTTTCTCTTTTATTGCAGGAATTGTGCGACATCATCGCTGAAACATGGAACACAAATTTTGGTGTCATGTGCACTATTAATTGGAACAATTGGGCGTCGATTGAAGAACTTCAGGTTTGTCTCTTAGAAAGCAAAATATAATTACAAGAATTTGTTTAAAAAATTATTTTCATGTTTGGTTTTTGGTTTTAATGTTTTTAATAAAATTCTTGTTGAATTTATTTTTAGAAAAGGTACATTACCTCCCCTTCTCTCCCTCAGAAACACTTCTCTTCAAAAAAGTAAATGTAATTTAAATCGAGTTAAATTTTTGTTATATGGCATAATGTTTACACACCTGTTTTTATTAGATATGTGAAAGTTAAGCGACGTTGGGCCTGGTCAGTACCAGATGGGTGACCATTTGAGAATAGCAGATGCTGTATGTGGGAGGATGGCGTTACTTTCCTGGAAAAACTAATGTTGTCAAAATCCGATTGTGGCTGACAACTGCAAAAGAAAGATCCAGGTTGTTCTCGATGGTTGTTCATCCAGACAACATGACATAAATGCAGGTATACCCCAGGGATCAATTATTGGGCCTTTATTGCTCCTGATTTTCATAAACAACCTCCATGATGACATTGTGTCTGAGATAGGTATATTTGCTGACGACACCACGCTCTACTCTCATCATGTGGGTAAAACGGATGCGCACATATCAGAGGCAATGGCTGAATCCTTAGAAAGTGACCTCCAGTCTGTAATGGAATGGACTCATAAATTGATGGTAACATTTAATGTTGCTAAGAGGATGTTTTAGGACTTGCAATGTCGTATGAAACCACTTTTTCACCGAAAAATGATGGATTTTGAGTGCCGTGGAGCCCTAACGGCTATTTTTGGCCTGCACCTTCTGAATTTTGCAAAATTTTCAAAATGTTTGATTGTTTAGTGTTATTTATGTATGTATGAACACAAAAAAATACTACTCGCATGAATCTGAAATTTTCACCCATTACGTCCCACCCCTATTTTTACAGAGCCAAAAATGAGGCCTTAATAAGAATGACTAGAATTTAGCTTTTTACTGTCGTCACCAGATAGATTGATATGGCTTTCTTTTTCATTAATACTTAAATTTCTATCTTCAATGTTTGTTTCAAATAGATCTGTTATCTACATATTTATTTAGGATTTTCTTCCTTTTTGGTAATAAAAATCAAAAAATGATGTCAGTAACTGTAAGTGCTGTTGAACAATGGTTTCATAAAAATTTAAATAATGTCCCAATTTTTCTGCGAACCATCAGAACTTTTTCACGGACACAATATTCTCAATGTAAGAAACATGAGGATGTAGTGCACATCGTACATGGATAGAAAAAAAGTTTTTGTTAAATCCATTTTTATTTTCTGTTTTTTTTCTGTGGTGAAAATGTAATCGTTAGTGTTTCATTTCCAAGCAAATGATTATGTGCTGTTGTCATTATTAATAACTTTTACAACCACTGTTATTAAAAAGAATGTGACGACGATGGTGGCTATAGATAGTAGCAGAAGTTTCTGTCTTTTCTTTCTTTTCCTTTATTGTTGCAACAAAGGAAAAGAAAGAAACTTCCGCTATTATATCACCACTGCGATGACCACCCGAACAATGAGATATTACTACTGATTGAGCTGACTACTTACAACGTGTCAATGAAGTGACTGCTACTGTTTAAAATGGAGTCAAAGAATTGATGGACTGTAATGCTACACTCTCTCGTTGAATTCTCACCGGTGAAAAAGAGGCCTGTTCCATCTCCCACTTCTCGCTCGTGACATCACAGCCACACAAGACTTGCCCCATGCCCTTCAATATATAGCAAAAGGGTCGAATGCAACTTTCCCTGCTTTTTTCTCATTGCTTAATCATCTTTGTTTAATGGAAGTGGAAAATTTCATATTCAGTTTATTTCATATTTTTTTATTTTTCAGTAAAAATATCTTTTCTATAAAAAATTGAAGCTTTGATATAAAATTATTATTTATATCAACGTGATTATCACATACTGTTGCCGTGATCTATTACAAAATAATGAAAAAAAATGAATACTTGAAAGATCAAGGTATCCAATATGAATATGATCCGTATAGCTGACATGTAAAATTATCTTGTTGGATTTACAAAGTAAGACCCAAATAGCATTTAAACTGACAAATCAAAGTTTGTTTCTGACTAGCCAATTTTCATTTTTTATTGTTGTGCCATGTTATTGGATATATAATAATGTACTTGCTATAATTTATTTTTATAATTACATAGTTCAGCCCAGATAACAGATAATATATAAAACATTTTAAATAATCATCTAAAAATAAAAACCAGTAAGGAGAATAACTCAATGTTGGGTAGGTAGCTCGTTGTAGATAAGTTGAAAATAAAATTTATTAAAAAATCTATCAATGAAAATCGTTATGAAAATTATTTTCTTTAAATTACTGATGAATATTTAACATTGTAACAATGAAATAATTTAATTGGTCACTTTTTAAATTGAAAGCTAAAGTGTCACTTTATCAACCTTGTGCCATACATGTAGCCACCAAAGTTGTCATCACCATTACGGAAGCATTGGAGTTCACAATGGTTATTCATACCTTGTTTGCTGGTCGTTCTTATTCCACACGCTTTTGCTGTGATCTTCCTAGACCGAGGAAATACATGTCCTTTAATTAAAGCTTTTTATTTACACTTTCAAAAGGACTAACTTGACTCTAAACTGATGGAAAACAGCGGTTATTTATTCAATGTGATCTTCATTTCCAAATCATGAACCAGTTTGGGGGGAGGGGAAGATGAAGATAGAGATCGAAATCACTAATTAATGTCATTTACATGTCCGAACAGTTTGTGTGCTTCCCAATGGATTCACTTTTCTATCACCTTCTCTCTTTGAGCCATGTGATATCCATTTCTAGTCCATTCTCACAGCCTTAGCAATTTTCAACTAAGGATCATCAAGTTGACCTCGCCTAACTTCTTTCCTGTTATTCTCAATTAACTAAATTATATACTAATGGATCTACCCACTCAATATCTAACATAAATTAATATACATAAAAATTTACATAAAAGTCATAAGTTTCTAATTTTACATTTTCTTACAGGATCTTGTGAGTTGTATTGGCGGCAGCATTTTAGCTGCCATTTTTGGAAGGTATGCAAAGAATCCTCGTCACTCGAGAAGTGGTTTTCCTGATCTCACTCTATGGAATGTGGAAACCAAGAAGTTCAAGGTAACTCACAAGGCAACCCTACCCTTTTTTATTTTTGTGCATGAGTGTGTGTGTTGGCCTCAGAAAGTTGGAAAGAGAAAAACATTTGTCTCATCTGAAAATGAAGTTGGGCCTATTTACATTGTTACATTGACAGTGAGATTAAAATACCACATTCATATTCACAATATAATCACAATAGCTTTCCAATATATTGATCACATGTACAGAGAAAGAAACTGATATTTCAAAGTTTAGCCTGACCAAGGAAAATGTTATTTCAAAGTTTAGCCTGACCAAGGAAACTGCTATTTCAAAGTTTAGCCTGACCAAGGAAAATGTTATTTCAAAGTTTAGCCTGACCAAGGAAACTGCTATTTCAAAGTTTAGCCTGACCAAGGAAAATGTTATTTCAAAGTTTAGCCTGACCAAGGAAACTGCTATTTCAAAGTTTAGCCTGACCAAGGAAAATGTTATTTCAAAGTTTAGCCTGACCAAGGAAACTGCTATTTCAAAGTTTAGCCTGACCAAGGAAAATGTTATTTCAAAGTTTAGCCTGACCAAGGAAAATGTTATTTCAAAGTTTAGCCTGACCAAGGAAAATGTTATTTCAAAGTTTAGCCTGACCAAGGAAAATGTTATTTCAAAGTTTAGCCTGACTGATGGACAAAAATAGCTTCTTATAGAGATACTTGGAGGAATTTAGTTTCTTAAATTTTTTTAATTAGTTTAATACGATTCCTACTGACCCTCTAGTCTTTTGTTTCTGTGTCTTTTGACCTTTTTTTCTTTTTGGCAGAAGTCATTTAGTGTTTTTCTTAGTCTTAAGAAGATGTTACCCCCTTCCCCTCCAACTCCTGTAATCATTAATGTTGCAATTGATTCATTGATTGTTCTCTCTTACTGCATCAGGATGACATCACTCTAAAGGAATTTATTTTGTTTCATTTAATGTAAACGTCATTTGCAGCGTTCTCTATGGCACAGCTTCTAAACTCTCACATCTGGTGGTTGGATTTGTGCATTTTTTTTGTAGTCTCACGCATCATGTTTGAATAAAGAAAAGAAAGGTGCCATTGTAGTAGTTTACTACAAGCCGCCATATTGTTTAAATATCAATGACTTCTTAGCTGTCTGCTTATTGGTTCAGCCAAACTACTTCCTCCTTGGCTTGACCAATCAGTCACCTTCTTTTAAGCGAATCTCGGATGGCTAGCATAATTATATAAACATTCAACATCCATCCGCCCGTTCTCTCTTTTTCTTCTGTGGCACGAGACGACACTTCGCTCTCTTTCCTTCTTTGGCACTGCCAAACACACGTCCCCCTCTCTGGGGATGCAACAGACATTTTTCCGGGACTTTGGCCCTGGGTTCGACAAGACGCCAAAATGGCTATTGCCTCAACACGTGGACTTGATATAACACACACACACACATAATTGCGTACATGTGAACTGACTTTCACACCGGTGTACAGACACACATACTTGCATACACATATGGACACGTCCTGACACCATAGCCGGTGTACAAACATTCAACAATATGAACAATTCTCTTTTCCCCACTGGGGAATTATAACCACGGGAAATTCCTAGCTTTTGCCTTCGTCCATACTTATGGACATACTAACCTCTTTCCCTTTTGTTCACGTACTAATAAAGTTGTTATTAAATGTTAGAATGAGAGTTTGTCACTTTTATTCTAAACACCATGAATGATCTTTATGCCTCTTCAATGAACCTATGGCCTTGGGAGGAAATGGGAATATATACGGGCGTGCATAGATATAGAAATGGACATGAATGAACTATTGAATATTATTAGGGTCACCAGCTAGCAAGTGCTAACTTAACATGAATAGAGTTTTGGGAATAAAAAATTAAAAATTAAGAAGAAATTAACAACACATTTATATAACTATAAGTTTATATGAATATAAAAGTCATTCTTTGTCAGTAAATATTTATTTAGTAAAGTTTATACAACTCGTGGTTTTGGTATGAAAATGTTCAGTGAATATCAGACAAGGATGTGTTTGTCTATATATATTTGTTAGTGTGAATATGCATGTGTGAGTAATATGCATATGTGAGTATTAGACAATGTGGCACTGTGTAAGTATGTGTAGGTTTACCTTATTCTGTTAGTGCGTGTTTAGATGTGCACAATGCAAGGGAGGCTTGTACATGAGTTTTAAAGTGTTTTTTTCTTTTTGCCTCCTGTGACAAAAATCGCTGGGCGGGGTGGGTAGACGTTCTTGGGTCCTTCGGAGGTGCGCCGGGTTGGATTTCTGTGGAGAACTCTGATTTTGTTGACCAGGTCATTGCTTTTATAAGCTTTGTTAATGTGTCATAGGCTTGGGTTTAAAAAGATTTTCATTGGTTGAAAATTATTCAGTTAACGCGTTCCTGTAAAAACTGATTTACTTTTGGAAGTGCAGAGGAGAGTGTATCAAAACGAACCGGAGAAAGAAAGAGAGGGGCTATTCAAGCCATTCGCTTTTTGGCGTTCGTTCAAACTGCATCTAGATTCATTCATCACAAACCCTTGTAACATGATTTCATCAAGATTTTTATAAATACTTTCTTCCTTTCTTTCCTTCGCTGCAGATATGTGAGGTGAAAGGACCTGGTGATCGCTTGTCAACCAAGCAAATTCTTTGGATTAATGACCTTCTTCAATTCGGTGTTGATGCAGAAGTTTGTTATGTCAAACGTAAGCAACTTTGACCATTTTTTTCTTTTTCTCTTCTTTTCTCCATTTTTTTCTTTGTTTCCTCCATTTTTTCTTTTTCTTTGTTTCCTCCATTTATTTTCTTTTTCTTTTTCCTCCATTTATTTTCTTTTTCCTTTTTCTCCATTTATTTTCTTTTTCTTTTTCCTCCATTTATTTTCTTTTTCTTTCTTTCTTTCCTTTATTTTTTCTTCTTTTATCTTCCTCCATTTTTAGACCTAAACAAAGTTTCTAATTTCTCATTTGAAATGATGAATTTTGTTTGCAACAATCAATCCAGTTTTTTATCGCTTTAAAAATATTTTTTAATATTCCAGAATTTATTAGATGAGGATTGATAATTTGAATAATTTTTGATAATTTGGACTACTGTTCTCATCTCGGTTGGTGTTCTCACAATGTTTTGGGCGATGTAACCTCTGACCTTCTTCAAGTGCATCTTTTTGAACTTGGGAATCTTTGTTGAACTTGGGAACTTATACAGATTTTCGAACTGAACCCTTTATTAAATCTGCAGGGGAGATTGTTCTCATTCTGTCAGCCAGTAATAAGTAGAAATGTTAATTTTATGCAATTAGTTATTATCACCTGTAGTAAGGATTGAACCTTCAATTCGCAGAAAACTATCAGTTAGAACTGATTGTTAATCAATGCCTTTAATCATTAGGCCATGGGTTCATTCCCAAGTTCGAAAAGATGCACTTGAAAAAGGTTGATGGTTACCATTGGCTGAAACGTTATGAATATAACAACCAAGATGAATCTGTTTTGTTGATCAATATACTAAATCTTTGTGTTTGCATGTAATATTGATATTTCAAAACTGGAGCTTTTTGACCCATTTGTTAACATAATAAGATATCTATGAAAATAAGTTTGAAATAGGTTTAGAAAAAAGAAAGATGGATTTAACAAAATTGTTTTTAATATCGATTTTTGTTTACTTTTGTCAGAAGCCGTTTGTATGTTTACAGACATGCGATGAGTCAATAATTTTAAAAGAAATTAGTAACTCGAGTAGGAACAGTCGTTTTAAAAACTTTCAATCTAATACAGAAATTAAAAAATGCCGAATATAAAATCTAAGTCTGAGTTAAATATTTACCAAAATAGAAAACTGAATATTTTAGACCTTCCAATATGTTATTGCATGAATATATTTTATTTTGCTTCAGTTTTCTTCTGAAAACTATTAAAGTGTAGACATTTTCCCTTACTCACCAAAACAGATTAAAGTTATTGCGTGCAATTATGCTGAGTTCTCTCTCTTGAGTTCTTCAAAAATGAATATATTTATTAATTAAATTATGTGACTTCAAGCATTTCTGTGTATGGGTGTTTCTCACCTTCTCATTAATTACACATATTTTTTAACATTAAAACGAAGTGTCCACGTTAATTACACATATTTTTTAACATTAAAACGAAGTGTCCACATTAATTACACATATTTTTTAACATTAAAACGAAGTGTCCACGTTAATTACACATATTTTTTAACATTAAAACGAAGTGTCCACGTTAATTACACATATTTTTTAACATTAAAACGAAGTGTCCACGTTGATTATGTAATGTTATTGGCTGGGTTAAATAAGTAGTAAGACGGAGAGAAGTATAGGATAAGTAACAAGGTTTATTGGCGATCAAGATAAATTCTAACTGAGTCACTGCCAGGGGCCGTAACTCGTCCCCTTACCGGTGAATCCCCGGTGCAGTAACACTACACCCCCCTTTCGGTTGTAAAGTTCTTTACAAGGACAGTCTTTTAGGTGGTCGAACTTGTCGACCGCTTCTTGTATATTTCCCTTGGTCAGGACCTCTGGAACTCTCTAGTGGGATGTTTCTTTGGTTACTGGGAAGATCTGTTGAGTCATCATCACAGCTATACATATATCCATATCGAGGGGAACGTGGTAAGGTGTTTGCTTCCTGTGGGGTAGCCACCTGAGAGAAGCTGGTTTCTCCGTTCCTTAGGCACAGATTACTTTTGTTGTGTCGGTGTAGTCCTGAATCTGTCTTAACTAGGACTGACCTTGGTGACAGAGTTTTACTTACTACAGCTGTACTGGTCTTAGGTATCTTGACCCAGACTGGTTGTCCTTTTTCAAAGGCAGGACGATCTTTAGCCCGATGACGTTTGTCATAGTTTTGCTTTTGTCTGGTTTTGAGCCGGGTGTCTGCCCTTCTATGTTCCTCAATGTTTTGCTGATCAAATGAATTTCTTTGAGGAATGGTAGGGATCCGTGTTCTTAGTTTTCTATTCATTAACAGCTCTGCAGGACTCTTGCCGTGTTACAGAGGAGTGCTGCAATAATTTAGCAGTGCTATGTATGGGTCACTTGCTTTCTTCAATAAGTTTTTTATTGTCTGGACTGCACGTTCAGCTTCTCCGTTTCCTTGCAGATGATGTGGGCTACTTGTGAGGTGCAGGAAGTCAAAAACATTTGAAAAGTTCCTGAATTCACTAGAACTGAATTGGGGACCATTGTCAGATATGATTGTCTCTGGGATCCCATGCCTAGCGAATATTGATTTGCAATGCTCTATTACGCTGGCTAAGGTGGTTGTCCGTAAATGGGCTATTTCAATCCACCTGGAAAAATAATCGACAATCAGAAGATATCGGTGTCCCATGAATTCGAACAGATCCATTCCTATTTTCTGCCATGGATATGCAGGTAATTTGGTGGGTTGTAGTGGTTCTGGTGGATATTTTCGTTCTTTCTCACAGATACCACATTTCCCAACTTTGTCTGCAATTTGTTTAGAGAGGCCAGGCCACCACACACTTTCGCGAGCTAGTGCTCGGCATTTGACAATACCTTGGTGTCCCTCATGTAGACGCTCTAGTATGTCTTTTTGAAGTACATTAGGAATGACAAGTCGGCTCTGGTACATTAGAAGTCCCTGGTAAACTGTTAGGTCCTGGTTGACAAACCAGTACTGTTTTAGTTCGGGGTCCCACCTTGCTCTTTCGAGCCAGTGGTCCATCTCATAATATTTGATTACCTGACTGCAGACCTGGTCAGTATTTTGTTTTAGTCGGATATCCTCCAATCGTTTATCGCTCGCCGAGATATTTCCTATGACTGAGCGGATAAATGAGTCGGTCTCTGTCTCCTGCTGGATATCCTGTATAACGGGACTACTCCCAGGTGCTCGGGACAAAGCGTCTGCTGTTGTGAGGTCTTTTCCCGCTGTGTATATGATCTCATAGGAGAATCTCATTAACCTCATGCGGAAACGTTGAATTCTTGGAGTCAATTCGTCGAGTCGCTTCGACTTCAACAGTGCCAACAGTGGTTTATGGTCTGTTTCGACTGTGAATTTTGGCATTCCGACCAAGTAGTCCGCAAATTTTTCACAACACCAAGTGACTGCTAGTGCCTCCTTCTCAACCTGTGCATATCTCTGCTCTGTTTCTGTCAGAGATCGTGAAGCATAAAATACCGGTCTCCAGTCATTTTCTTGCTTCTGCAGTAGTACACCGCCTAGGCCATAGCTAGATGAATCTGCTGATACCCTTGTCGGCTTGTTGGAATTGTAATGAGTCAGTACTGGTGCAGAACTCAGTTGCTTCTTCAGGGTCTGGAATGCTACTTTCTGAGGCTCATCCCAGATCCATTCTGACTCTTTCCTAAGAAGCTCTCGGAGTGGTTTGGTGGTTTTGGCTAGATTCCTAGCAAATTTTCCGACCTGGTTTGCCATGCCCAGTAAGCGTCGTAATTCGGACACATTCTCAGGTCTGGGCAAGTCCATAATTGCTGCTACTTTTTCGGGATCTATTTGTATTCCCTCTTTTGATATAATGTGACCCAGAAACTTTATGTTTCTGACAGAAAATACACATTTATCGTTGAGTGTAGCTCCTGCAGCCTTCATTTTCTGCAGTACTGCTTTTAGTCGCTGGTCGTGCTCCTGCTGGTTTCTTCCACTTATTAGGACGTCATCTATATCACAGATGACTCCTGGTATTCCTGACAAAATGTGTCATATCCCTATGAAAGATTTCTGGCCCAGAACTTATCCCAAATGGAAGTCGTTTGAAACAGTACCTCCCATAAGGTGTTATAAATGTGGTAAGGACCTGCGATTTTTCGTGTAGGACGATTTAGTAGAAACCGTTGTTACAGTCGAGCTTGCTAAACACTGTGGCTCCATCGAGCTCGGCCAGTAATTGGTCTGTGGTGGATAAAGGAAATTTTTCCCGGTTCACGCTCTCGTTTAGCTTGGTAAAGTCAACGCATAACCTAACTTTACCGTTAGCTTTTTGGACGGCGACTATTGGGGCACACCAATCAGTTGGTGATTTGACTGGACGGATTATGTCCTCGTTCTCCAGACGTTTCAGTTCTTCCTGAACCTTCTGTTTCATAGGCAACGGCAATCTTCTAGGGGTAGCAATGGAAAAGGGCTGAGCTCCTGCATCCAAACCTATCTGGTACACATGTTCCAGTTTCCCTAGTCCTGTGAACAGTTCTGGGAACTCTTTCTTATACTGGTGCCCTTCGCTTGTCACTCTATTAACTGCTTTGATTGCTGGTCCTCCCAGTAGAGGTTCTTGCAGACTCTCTATAACATAAAGACTTGTTGCGAGCTTACTTTTTCCGTGGCCAGTTTGGCCTTCACACATCCTATGAGGTTTATCTCATGATGACCCGGTCCGTACAGTCTTTTGTTTGTGGGTTGGATGAGTGGGGAATTTTTCCTGAAGAACCAGTCCGGGATTACGGTCACATCTGCACCTGTATCCAGCCTAAAATTTATAATATTGGTACAGGTCTTAATGGTGACCTTGATTTTAGCCTGCCAATTTGTATTATCCTCAGTGGTAATTGTACCTATATTGTCGAGAGTGACAGAACCTAAAAAATGATTTTCTTCTTCCTCTCTTATTTCTCTAACCTTCGCCTTATCGGTTCTGCAAAATTTTGCATAATGCCCTTTCTGCGAACAAATTTTGCAGCGTGCATCTTTTGCTGGGCAGTCATTTCTATTGTGGAATGGAAATTTCCCGCAGCGTGTGCATTTGCTAGGCATTTTCGATTTCGGATGTGGTTGTTTGGTGAAGTTTGTCTTGTAGGTTCGCTTCGTAACCCGGTTGATTTGAGGATCCGCTGCATCGGCACCAGAGGAAATGGTCTGCGTCTGTTGTTTCGAAGTTTCGTAGGCTCTACCTATTTGTAGGCACTTGTCTAGAGTAAGCTGTTTATCAGACAGTAACTTTTCTCTGACGGTATCGCTTCGAACTCCGACAACGACTTGGTCTCGAATAAGCCTATCCTGTAGCTGTCCGAAATTACAGTTCTTTGCAAGTTGTCGAAGAGCAGCTATATAGGTCTCGATACCTTCCGATACTTCTTGCTTGCGAAGATGGAATGTATAGGATTCGTAAGCTTCGTGTGTTTCGCCACGAAAAAATCCTCAAACTTCTTCATAACCTTCTCTAGGTCCGTCTTTTCTTCCTCAGAGTTAAACTTCAACCCTTCATATATATCGTAACTATCCTCCCCGATAGTTGCTAAAAATACCGATGTCTGATATGAAGTATCTGCTTCTTTAGATAATCTACTAGCGATCGAATAATTGAGAACATTTCGTTTAAATTTTCGCCAGTTATTAGCAACATTTCCAACGAGAGTCATTCGTTCCGGGGGTGGTATATTAGCAGAATATTGCTTTATGTCCGTGTGAGGCATTTTTCAAAAGTATACGATATATATGAGAAAAATAAATTTCTGTACTTACTGTTCTCTCTCTTTTCTTACTTTTTTTGTATTGTTTGTGGGACCGTTTTCCATAAGTCGTTTGTTTATCGATAGTAGAATTTTTTTTCTCTTAGAAATCCTTTGTTTTTCTTACTACGATATCCGATTTTTGTTTGTTTTTGGTCTCCACAAATTGTATCCTACTTCTGACACCATGTAATGTTATTGGCTGGGTTAAATAAGTAGTAAGACGGAGAGAAGTATAGGATAAGTAACAAGGTTTATTGGCGGTCAAGATAAATTCTAACTTAGTCATCGCCAGGGGCCGTAACTCGTCCCCTTACCGGTGAATCCCCGGTGCAGTAACACTACAAATTACACATATCTTTTAACATTAAAACGAAGTGTCCACATTAATTACAAGGCCTTCAATTGTGACACCTCCTCAAGAATTTTTTAAATATCCTAAGAGTTGTTGTATAAAGAAAGAAAAAATGCCAGTACTGTAAATGTTTTTTGTTCCATCAAATCAAATCAAACGCACAGAGAAAACATCACAGATCTTCAATGTCTTCAAATCCACTTCAAATATATAGCCTATTCCCTTTCTCACTGAGAAAATCTCTTTATATGTCCGTGTTGCCTAAAACCAGATTAACTATTGGCCAACAATAAACCAGTAGTACTGCTCTCTTTCAGATTAACATGAGTGCCACCTATGTTAGCAAAGACATCCAATTAATCAAGAGGACATAACTCTTGTTGGGAATGGTATTAATTATGGTATATAGTTACATTTTTAGAATAATTATTGTAAACTTCAGTCGATCTCCTTTCAACTCTGTTCCCAATAGATTCTATTGTAAAGAAAGTAGAGCTACCAACTATCCACCGACTCTCTTTATATTTTTATCACTCAGTAATCGAAACAGGATTAGTCCAGTCCGTAAGCTAGTAAAACTACTGATATGCAAATTTAGCATGAGTTCTACCTCTTACTACTGACCAGCCGGGGTTTTTCATACTAGTTGAGGATTCGACAATCAGTCTGTCAGAGTCTGGACCATTGCTGGGTGATCTTGTTCTTTGTCGGGCTGAGGTATGGTCCAGCCTCCCAAGCTTTACCTTCTCGCACTTTGAGAAGGAGTTAGTTTATTACTAATTGTCTGAGGCGCCCCTACCAGAGAATGCCAACGGGGCTGCCCAGGCATTTTTTGTAGGCAAGAGTGCTCAACTTCTTGGACGCTGGCTTTTTAATCCTACTTTCCAACCTTGTGTCACGTTTTCCACCATGGGAGGGACATAAATAAAAACTCTGACTACTCCAAGCTTATAATGATTCAAGGGAAGATAACTCCGAGCACAAAAGGAGTATTCATTATTTAACACTTATCGCACCACATACGCTATCCAAGGCTTCAATTACAATAGTCAAAAAAACCTTCCTTATATTTTGTTTCATGAATTGTAACTCCAACAGTCTTTTGTTCGAATAATTTTGTTTTTTCTTTTTTTTTGCAGCCGTTGGTGCCAAGAAACTCCCTAGTGAATAAAAAAAAAAAAAAATTCTCTAAAAGAAATTTGTCCAATAATAATTTGTCACAGACATATTTTTTTTATTTTTAAATATCTATTCATAGAAGAAGAGTGTATTTATTGACTGTAGTTTGGTTATAAGTTTATCTGTCTGACACTAAAAGTAGGTCCAGATTCTTCATGTCACATTTTGAGTCGGGCCAAAAGAAGATGGCAGATGACAAGTGGGAAAAAGATTTCTGTTTTTGGGGAAAAATGATTTATTTTGACTTTGGTTTAGAATTGTAAAAATTGGTTAAGATTAAATTAAATATATCATATAATTAAATTTGGTTAATATTTGGTTTTAGTGCATAAAGTTTTATAAATATGTTAAACATACCCGTGCCCCATTGGATCACAGCCACTATTAATGTTTATTCTTTGATTTCATGCAACAATTTATAAACTGTGACATATGTTACAACATTCTTCTTACATAATTAAAAATAATCAGTCTCTTTGCTTCTATATTAGCCTTATTTTTATTATTATATAGAAGTAAAGAGGTTTATCATTTTGCCATCTAATATGTGTTTCTGGTGTATGGACACACATATGTAAATTGGATGGCAATACTGAAGAAAAAACTTACTCACAAAGACATTAAGAAATATTAGCGAGTGGTTGAATCAACATAGAGTTATATGGGCAAGAGAAATACATAGATAGCTAAGAGACATTAAGAAATATTAGCGAGTGGTTGAATCAACATAGTTATATGGGCAATAGAAATACATAGATAGCTAAGAGACATTAAGAAATATTAGCGAGTGGTTGAATCAACATAGAGTTATATGGGCAATAGAAATACATAGATAGCTAAGAGACATTAAGAAATATTAGAGAGTGGTTGAATCAACATAGAGTTAGAACTTCTCTCCCTTCATATAACAACGATGACCTTGTTAGCCGTTCTCCATTACTCTAACTGAATAAGTAGGGACAGATTAATTTGTACGTTTCAAGAAAAAAAAATGACTTTTTTCTCCCAGGGATTTTCCAAATGATTTCAATTCTACTGTCGTTATTCACTTATTTTCTAAATGAGAGATGGAAAAAGCACCGGTTTTGAAAGAAAAGAAATCAGTTTGCTCCAAGATGTCTACACTGCCACATGAACCTATGACACTCTTGACTGACATTTTTATGCCAACAAAAACATCCAACTCATAACCAACCTTCCATCCACCAAAAGGATGTACTGTAACTACGAACACAACCAATTTCATTCTTTTCTTTTAACAACAATGACAACACTACAGCAATACTTTGCCATGCTGGGCGAGACCTAATCATCACCATCTCCAACAATTGTAAGGATGCAACAAATTATCAGCACGATGAACAGAATTGTTATGGTCACATGACATTTATTTCCCTGCGTATAGTACTCAGCAAAACTCCTACCAAGGTGGATAATAATTTACTTAATCGCCTACTGAATTATCCTTTTTTCATTGAATTTTTGTTGTAGATACAATTATGCAAACACAACATTCCCCAAACTTTCTTCCTCAGAAATAAATATTCTTCGTTACGTTAATTGATGACTATTGTCCTTTTTCTTTTCTTTGTTGGTTGTGTCGTCAACCATTTTTTACGACCAAAAAATCACACTAATTAATCGATTCTTATCTGAAATTGTGGGATTTTATTTTCATTAAATTTTAATGGATTCAACAAAAACAGATTTGGTTTGATTGGAACGAAAGATATGATCAGCTATCACTTACAAGGATCCAATTATCCAAAATTATTTATCTTCCTTATGCAAAACATGACTCACCAAGTAAGTGATAATTGTTCAGGTACACTATGGAAAGTGTTGTGATGTTGTAATTTTACCTAGTCAGTTGCTAGTGTACTTTCACTGCTAGCTATACTTAAGGAGAGACTTATATAGTAATCTATTTCTACTTATGCTAATTGTGCATATCAATTAGCCAGTATCACCATATCTCCCTAAAACGTTTAGGCTTTATGCCTCTAGTGTAGCTTGCACTTCTAATGATCGTTTCATTTTCGATATTACTTTGCTCTTCTCTCTCTCCCTTATTTCTTTCGCTGGGAGATCTCGACCTATCTCGCAGTAAACTGTAACCAGTGTCGTCCCCTTTCATACTTTGATCCAAATCCGAATCCTCATTTTGACCTGCTTGATCTTGCATTGTTTCATCTTCTGACGTTTCATTCTGTACAGGTTGTTCTAATAGCTCAATAACGGATGGAGTTGTAGCGATTTGTTCATTTTGTTCTTCGTATTCACCCTGGGACCTTATTTGGTCTGCATGGGCCAACACACTGTTTCTGTTTTCCCTATTTATTATAGCTGTATTGTAGCCTTTTTGCACAATAAATTCTGTCCTTTCTGGATTTGTGTTTTTTGATCTTTTTGTACCAGATTTTTTCATTTATAGAATACAACATAGTTAACGGAGCTCTAATTTGTCTTCCCATTAAAGCTGATGGGCTTTCTAATCTTCCCGCGTGTGGTATTGTTCGATAGCTTAAAAGCAGCCTTGGTAGAAAAACTATTTTTTTCTTTTTGCTGAGAACATGCTTTTAGTCCCGTTTTTACGGTCTGCACCATTCTTTCCACCAACCCATTCGATTGAGGGTGATATGGCGGTGTCTTATATGGTTTACATCCTATTTTTTCTAACCGTAAATTAATACCTTTATCACAAAACTCTGGAGCATTGTCAGAGACCAGGGTTTTTGGGATACCCATTATAGAGAATATGACCTTTAGAATCTGTTTTATGGTAGAACTTTTACTGTCCGGCACACGGACTACTTCAGGCCAGGCTGAAAAAGAGTCTCCTAATATTAATAAGAGTCCCACTCCAGAAATGTATGCATGATCCATATGCACACAACTCCATGGCTCTACTTCTCTAGAATGTAAAGTATTCTGTGTAAAATTGTTTAATTCTCTACATTTTTTGCATTTTTTATATATTCTCTGATATCTCGTGAATATCCCGGCCACCAGTTTTAATTATTTTCTGTGTGGCTTCTATTCCAGTGTATATCATCATGTACACTTTTTATTACAAAATTTCTTTGTGTTTCTGGGGGAATTACCAGATCTCCATTACAAATCACTCCATTTTCTATTAATAATTATGCCTTATTTCTTTGTAAGGTCTCTCTACCTTGGAACAGTTTCCCCATATATTTTTCTTATTCTCGATGTTATCCTACTTAGTATTGGATCATCTCTAGTTTCCATAGACATTCTATCTAAAGATAAAACACCAATCTCTACCCAATGTAAGAATGTATCTTGAAATTCTTCTTCTGTTTTATCTTTTGACTCCTTGTAAAATCGCAACCTTGATAGTGCATCTACGTGTGGAATGAATTTCCTTTGACATATTCTATATCAAAGTCAAATGCCATTAACTTTATAGCCTACCCTTATATTCTTTTCTTAGATTGAATATAAATTCCAATGATCTATGATCACTTCTCAAGAGAAATTTTTTTCCAATTAGAAATTGTCTAGCCCTGGTGGTGCACCATACAATGGCCAATGCTTCTTTCTCTATATTTGAATAATTAAATTCAGTGTTCGTTAGTCTTCTTGATAAATACATTATCGGATGTCCGGATGTTATGATATTCCAGATATCGAATGTTCACTTGCATCTGTGATTAACGTAATGTCCTTTTTGGGATAAAAAATTTTTACAACTGGTTTCTTTGTCATAACTAATTTCAATCTTTCAAAAGCTTTTTGTTCTTTTTTTCACCAAATAAATTCAACATTCTATTTTCTTAAATTTGCAAACGGTTCAGTCAGGTCTGTATATTTTGGTAAATATCGCCCGTAGAAATTGACCAATCCCCAAAAAGATTCAAGTTCTTTTTTATTTGTAGGTATAGATATTTTTAATATTTTTCTATTAAAGCTAGATCTGGTGATATATCTTCTTTTGAAATGGAATACCCTAAAAATGATATATTAGTACTATCGTTTACACATTTATTTTCATTTATAGTCATCCCCGCATTTCTTAATTTTTTCAAGACGATGTCATTTTTTTTTTTTAATTCAATTTCATTATTTGCTCCTATGAAAATATCGTCTTGATAACAGACCATATTTTTTATATCTTCTAAAACCTGTTTGATGGCCTTTTGAAATATGGCACTTGCTGTTTTTATTCCATATGGCATTCTTTTCCATTTTAGCAACCCTATTGGCGTATTTATCGTTGTTACTTCTTTGAAATTATCATCTATTGGAATTTGGTGGTATGCCGTTTTCAAATCTATTTTTGTAAAAATGCTCATTCCTGCCAGCGCATGTAATGCAACCTCCACATAAGGTATAGGATACGAATCCGAGCAAACTTTGTGGTTTCTGCCTATTTTATAATCTCCACATATACGTATATCTCCGTCTGACTTTCTCCAAACTACAATGGGTGATGCCCACTTACTACTCCCAGGTGAAACATGTTCAATTAATTTTTTTAATTTTGGCATAAATGTACTGGTAATTTTCATGTTTCATAATAAGATTTAATAACATTTTCTTTTCATTTTAAACTAGCTTTGTAGTTTTTTAATTTTCCATTTTTATCTCATTAATTAGTTTGGTCGAATGTATTTTAAACACATCGTTTCCCAGGAGTCTGTGGTTCTTTTTACAATTTGTGACAATTATAGATATTACCTCGAATTTGTTTTTTTAACTCCAAGGAACCTTCAAAGTATCCTAAAGTTTTTATGACCGATCCATCAAATTGTACACTGCTCTTTCGTAAAGTCGGCTTTCCAATGCGTTCCCAGAAATTTTTTGGTGTAAGTGTTACCTCACTGCCGGTATATCTAAATCGACATTGTTAATTTTGACTTTTAATATAATATCTTTTTTCTTTTGTACAATTTTTTCAACATTTTTATTTTTGTTTTTTAATGTAATATTCTATTGGTTTCATTTTCTTCAACTCTTTCAACGTTTTTCTTTTTGAACTTGCATACTGCTTGGAAATGGTTCATTTTTAAGCAATTTGTACAAGTTTTTCCAAATGCTGGGCATTTTTCGGTTTTTATTTCGTGTTCACATCTACAATACCAACATTTTTCTTTTTTAACATGTACGTATCGGGGACTATTTGTTTGCCGAGTAGACTTTTATGATATTTGTTGTATAAAGTCAATGCAAGTATTTAAGGAGATGTTTCCTATTTGTAGCTGTTCCATTATTTTATTCCTGTGTGACACATTGCACATACCTTCAATTAATTGTAGATGGTGTAGATATCTGATGATTAGTTCGTTAATTTATAATTTCATTGACATAAACTTTTCTTAGGTCTCATTTCTTTTTATGATCTGACTTATTCTTCCAGAAGTCAGGACTTTTAGGTTCATGGGAAACACCATGGTTGAGACTTTCATGATGGCCTTGCATACAGCTGTAGCCAAAAATAAATCTGTTGTTTCATTTTCTCCTCCCGTGTGCTTGTTGTCTTTTAACTTTTTAGTCCTTTCACTCGCAGCAGAGCATCTTATCCATATGTCCACAAAGTCGGGGTCCTCGAGAGACAATTTGGATACTATCGGTGACGCCATTGTTGTGATGTTGTAAATTTACCTAGTCAGTTGCTAGTGTACTTTCACTGTTAGCTATACTTAAGGAGAGACTTACATAATAATCTATTGATACTTATGCTAATTATGCATATCAATTATATAATAATCTATTGATACTTATGCTAATTATGCATATCAATTATATAATAATCTATTGATACTTATGCTAATTATGCATATCAATTATATAATAATCTATTGATACTTATGCTAATTATGCATATCAATTATATAATAATCTATTGATACTTATGCTAATTATGCATA
Source organism: Sepiola atlantica (assembly GCA_963556195.1). Taxonomy (NCBI): domain Eukaryota; kingdom Metazoa; phylum Mollusca; class Cephalopoda; order Sepiida; family Sepiolidae; genus Sepiola; species Sepiola atlantica. Next base: position 34,379 of record CAUVYP010001240.1, read on the forward strand.
TCAATTATATAATAATCTATTGATACTTATGCTAATTATGCATATCAATTATATAATAATCTATTGATACTTATGCTAATTATGCATATCAATTATATAATAATCTATTGATACTTATGCTAATTATGCATATCAATTATATAATAATCTATTGATACTTATGCTAATTATGCATATCAATTATATAATAATCTATTGATACTTATGCTAATTATGCATATCAATTATATAATAATCTATTGATACTTATGCTAATTATGCATATCAATTATATAATAATCTATTGATACTTATGCTAATTATGCATATCAATTATATAATAATCTATTGATACTTATGCTAATTATGCATATCAATTATATAATAATCTATTGATACTTATGCTAATTATGCATATCAATTATATAATAATCTATTGATACTTATGCTAATTATGCATATCAATTATATAATAATCTATTGATACTTATGCTAATTATGCATATCAATTATATAATAATCTATTGATACTTATGCTAATTATGAATATCAATTATATAATAATCTATTGATACTTATGCTAATTATGCATATCAATTATATAATAATCTATTGATACTTATGATAATTATGCATATCAATTATATAGTAATCTATTGATACTAATGCTAATTATGCATATGAATGACATAATAATCTATTGATACTTATGCTAATTATGCATATCAATTATATAATAATCTATTGATACTTATGCTAATTATGTATATCAATTATATAATCTATTGATACTTATGCTAATTATGCATATCAATTATATAATAATCTATTGATACTTATGCTAATTATGAATATCAATTATATAATAATCTATTGATACTTATGCTAATTATGCATATCAATTATATAATAATCTATTGATACTTATGATAATTATGCATATCAATTATATAGTAATCTATTGATACTAATGCTAATTATGCATATGAATGACATAATAATCTATTGATACTTATGCTAATTATGCATATCAATTATATAATAATCTATTGATACTTATGCTAATTATGCATATCAATTATATAGTAATCTATTGATACTTATGCTAATTATGCATATCAATTATATAATAATCTATTGATACTTATGCTAATTATGCATATCAATTATATAGTAATCTATTGATACTTATGCTAATTATGCATATCAATTATATAATAATCTATTGATACTTATGCTAATTATGCATATCAATTATATTATAATCCATTGATACTTATGCTAATTATGCATATAAATTATATAGTAATCTATTGATACTTATGCTAATTATGCATATCAATTATATAGTAATCTATTGATACTTATGCTAATTATGCATATCAATTATATAGTAATCTATTGATACTTATGCTAATTATGCATATCAATTATATAATAATCTATTGATTCTTATGCAAATTATGCATATCAATTATATAATAATCTATTGATACTTATGCTAATTATGCATATCAATAATATAATAATCTATTGATACTTATGCTAATTATGCATATCAATTATATAATAATCCATTGATACTTATGCTAATTATGCATATCGATTATATAATAATCTATTGATACTTATGCTAATTATGCATATCAATTATATAATAATCTATTGATACTAATGCTAATTATGCATATCAATTACATAATAATCTATTGATACTTATGCTAATTATGCATATCAATTATATAGTAATCTATTGATACTTATGCTAATTATGCATATCAATTACATAATAATCTATTGATACTTATGCTAATTATGCATATCAATTATATAGTAATCTATTGATACATATGCTAATTATGCATATCAATTATATAATAATCTATTGATACTTATGCTAATTATGCATATCAATTATATAGTAATCTATTGATACTTATGCTAATTATGCATATCAATAATATAATAATCTATTGATACTTATGCTAATTATGCATATCAATAATATAATAATCTATTGATACTTATGCTAATTATGCATATCAATTATATAATAATCTATTGATACTTATGCTAATTATGCATATCAATTATATAATAATCTATTGATACTTATGCTAATTATGCATATCAATTATATAATAATCTATTGATACTTATGCTAATTATGCATATCAATTATATAATAATCTATTGATACTTATGCTAATTATGCATATCAATTATATAGTAATCTATTGATACTTATGCTAATTATGCATATCAATTATATAGTAATCTATTGATACTTATGCTAATTATGCATATCAATTATATAATAATCTATTGATACTTATGCTAATTATGCATATCAATTATATAATAATCTATTGATACTAATGCTAATTATGCATATCAATTACATAATAATCTATTGATACTTATGCTAATTATGCATATCAATTATATAGTAATCTATTGATACTTATGCTAATTATGCATATCAATTACATAATAATCTATTAATACTTATGCTAATTATGCATATCAATTATATAATAATCTATTGATACTTATGCTAATTATGCATATCAATTACATAATAATCTATTAATACTTATGCTAATTATGCATATCAATTATATAATAATCTATTGATACTTATGCTAATTATGCATATCAATTATATAATAATCTATTGATACTTATGCTAATTATGCATATCAATTATATAATCTATTGATACTTATGCTAATTATGCATATCAATTATATAATAATCTATTGATACTTATGCTAATTATGCATATCAATTATATAATAATCTATTGATACTTATGCTAATTATGCATATCAATTATATAATAATCCATTGATTCTTATGCTAATTATGCATATAAATTATAGAGTAATCTATTGATACTTATGCTAATTATGCATATCAATTACATTATAATCTATTGATACTTATGCTAATTATGCATATGAATTACATAATAATCTATTGATACTTATGCTAATTATGCATATAAATTATATAGTAATCTATTGATACTTATGCTAATTATGCATATCAATTATATAATAATCCATTGATACTTATGCTAATTATGCATATAAATTATATCGTAATCTATTGATACTTATGCTAATAATGCATATGAATTACATAATAATCTATTGATACTTATGCTAATTATGCATATCAATTATATAGTAATCTATTGATACTTATGCTAATTATGCATATCAATTATATAATAATCCATTGATACTTATACTAATTATGCATATCAATTATATAATAATCTATTGATACTTATGCTAATTATGCATATAAATTATATAATAATCTATTGATACTTATGCTAATTATGCATATAAATTATATAATAATCCATTGATACTTATGCTAATTATACATATAAATTATATAGTAATCTATTGATACTTATGCTAATTATGCATATCAATTATATAGTAATCTATTGATACGTATGCTAATTATGCATATCAATTACATAATAATCTATTGATACTTATGCTAATTATGCATATCAATTATATAATAATCTATTGATAATTATGCTTATTATGCTTAGCAATTATATAATAATCTATTGATACTTATGCTAATTATGCATATCAATTATATAATAATCTATTGATACTTATGCTAATTATGCATATCAATTATATAATAATCTATTGATACTTATGCTAATTATGCATATCAATTATATAGTAATCTATTGATACTTATGCTAATTATGTATATCAATGATATAATCTATTGATACTTATGCTAATTATGCATATCAATTATATAGTAATCTATTGATACTTATGCTAATTATGCATATCAATTTTATAATACTCTATTGATACTTATGCTAATTATGCATATCAATTATATAATAATCTATTGATACTTATGCTAATTATGTATATCAATTATATAATAATCTATTGATACTTATGATAATTATGCATATCAATTATATAATAATCTATTGATACTTATGCTAATTATGCATATCAATTATATAATAATCTATTGATACTTATGATAATTATGCATATCAATTACATAATAATCTATTGATACTTATGCTAATTATGCACATCAATTACATAATAATCTATTGATACTTATGCTTATTATGCATATCAATTATATAATAATCTATTGATACTTATGCTAATTATGTATATCAATTATATAATAATCTATTGATACTTATGCTAATTATGCTTAGCAATTATATAATAATCTATTGATACTTATGCTTATTATGCTTAGCAATTATATAATAATCTATTGATACTTATGCTAATTATGCATATCAATTATATAGTAATCTATTGATACTTATGCTAATTATGCATATCAATTTTATAATAATCTATTGATACTTATGCTAATTATGCATATCAATTATATAATAATCTATTGATACTTATGATAATTATGCATATCAATTATATAATAATCTATTGATACTTATGCTAATTATGCATATCAATTATATAATAATCTATTGATACTTATGATAATTATGCATATCAATTTACATAATAATCTATTGATACTTATGCTAATTATGCACATCAATTACATAATAATCTATTGATACTTATGCTAATCATGCATATCAATTATATAATAATCTATTGATACTTATGCTAATTATGCATATCAATTATATAATAATATATTGATACTTATGCTAATTATGGATATCAATTATATAATCTATTGATACTTATGCTTATTATGCATATCAATTATATAATAATCTATTGATACTTATGCTAATTATGCATATAAATTATATAATAATCTATTGATACTTATGCTAATTATGCATATCAATTATATAGTAATCTATTGATACTTATGCTAATTATGTATATCAATTATATAATAATCTATTGATACTTATGCTAATTATGCTTAGCAATTATATAATAATCTATTGATACTTATGCTTATTATGCTTAGCAATTATATAATAATCTATTGATACTTATGCTAATTATGCATATCAAGTATATAGTAATCTATTGATACTTATGCTAATTATGTATATCAATGATATAATCTATTGATACTTATGCTTATTATGCATATCAATTATATAGTAATCTATTGATACTTATGCTAATTATGCTTAGCAATTATATAATAATCTATTGATACTTATGCTAATTATGCATATCAATTATATAATAATCTATTGATACTTATGCTAATTATGTATATCAATTATATAATCTATTGATACTTATGCTAATTATGCATATCAATTATATAGTAATCTATTGATACTCATGCTTATTATGCATATCAATTATATAGTAATCTATTGATAGTCATGCTTATTATGCATATCAGTTATATAGTAATCTATTGATACTTATGCTAATTATGCATATAAATTATATAATAATCTATTGATACTAATGCTAATTATGCATAGCAATTATATATAATCTATTGATACTGATGCTTATTATGCATATCAATTATATAATAATCTATTGATACTTATGATAATTATGCATATCAATTATATAATAATCTATTGATACTCATGCTTATTATGCATATCAATTATATAGTAATCTATTGATACTTATGCTAATTATGTATATCAATTATATAATAATCTATTAATACTTATGCTTATTATGCATATCAATTATATAATAATCTATTGATACTTATGCTTATTATGCATATCAATTATATAATCTATTGATACTTATGCTTATTATGCTTAGCAATTATATAATAATCTATTGATACTTATGCTAATTATGCATATCAATTATATAATAATCTATTGATACTTATGCTAATTATGCATATCAATTATATAATAATCTATTGATACTTATACTAATTATGCATATCAATTATATAATAATCTATTGATACTTATGCTAATTATGCATATCAATTATATCATAATCTATTGATACTTATGCTAATTATGCATATTAATTATATAGTAATCTATTGATACTTATGCTAATTATGCATATCAATTACATAATAATCTATTGATACTTATGCTAATTATGCATATCAATTATATAATAATCTATTGATACTCATGCTTATTATGCATATCAATTATATAGTAATCTATTGATACTTATGCTTATTATGCATATCAATTATATAATAATCTATTGATACTTATGCTAATTATGCATATTAATTATATAATAATCTATTGATACTTATGCTAATTATGTATATCAATTATATAATCTATTGATACTTATGCTAATTATGCATATCAATTATATAATAATCTATTGATACTTATGCTAATTATGCATATCAATTATATAATAATCTATTGATACTTATGCTAATTATGCATATCAATTATATAATAATCTATGTATACTTATGCTAATTATGTATATCAATTATATAATCTATTGATACTTATGCTAATTATGCATATCAATTATATAATAATCTATTGATACTTATGCTAATTGTGCATATCAATTATATAATAATCTATTGATACTCTTGCTTATTATGCATATCAATTATATAGTAATCTATTGATACTTATGCTAATTATGCATATAAATTATATAATAATCTATTGATACTTATGCTAATTATGTATATCAATTATATAATCTATTGATACTTATGCTAATTATGCATATCAATTATATAATAATCTATTGATACTTATGCTAATTATGCATATCAATTATATAATAATCTATTGATACTCATGCTTATTATGCATATCAATTATATAATAATCTATTGATACTTATGCTAATTATGCATATCAATTATATAATAATCTATTGATACTGATGCTAATTATGTATATCAATTATATAATCTATTGATACTTATGCTAATTATGCATATCAATTATATAATAATCTATTGATACTTATGCTAATTATGCATATCAATTATATAATAATCTATTGATACTCATGCTTATTATGCATATCAATTATATAATAATCTATTGATACTAATGCTAATTATGCATATCAATTATATAATAATCTATTGATACTCATGCTAATTATGTATATCAATTATATAATCTATTGATACTTATGCTAATTATGCATATCAATTATATAATAATCTATTGATACTTATGCTAATTATGCATATCAATTATATAATAATCTATTGATACTTATGCTAATTATGCATATCAATTATATAATAATCTATTGATACTTATGCTAATTATGTATATCAATTATATAATCTATTGATACTTATGCTAATTATGCATATCAATTATATAATAATCTATTGATACTTATGCTAATTATGCATATCAATTATATAATAATCTATTGATACTTATGCTAATTATGCATATCAATTATATAATAATCTATTGATACTTATGCTAATTATGTATATCAATTATATAATCTTTTGATACTTATGCTAATTATGCATATCAATTATATAATAATCTATTGATACTTATGCTAATTATGCATATCAATTATATAATAATCTATTGATACTTATGCTAATTATGCATATCAATTATATAATAATCTATTGATACTTATGCTAATTATGTATATCAATTATATAATCTATTGATACTTATGCTAATTATGCATATCAATTATATAATAATCCATTGATACTTATGCTAATTATGCATATCAATTATATAGTAATCTATTGATACTCATGCTTATTATGCATATCAATTATATAGTAATCTATTGATACTTATGCTAATTATGCATATAAATTATATAATAATCTATTGATACTTATGCTAATTATGCATATCACTTATATAATAATCTATTGATACTTATGCTAATTATGCATATCAATTATATAATAATCTATTGATACTTATGCTAATTATGCATATCAATTATATAGTAATCTATTGATACTCATGCTTATTATGCATATCAATTATATAGTAATCTATTGATACTTATGCTAATTATGCATATAAATTATATAATAATCTATTGATACTTATGCTAATTATGCATATCAATTATATAATAATCTATTGATACTTATGCTAATTATGCATATCAATTATATAATAATCTATTGATACTTATGCTAATTATGCATATCAATTATATAATAATCTATTGATACTTATGCTAATTATGTATATCAATTATATAATCTATTGATACTTATGCTAATTATGCATATCAATTATATAATAATCTATTGATACTTATGCTAATTATGCATATCAATTATATAATAATCTATTGATACTTATGCTAATTATGCATATCAATTATATAATAATCTATTGATACTTATGCTAATTATGTATATCAATTATATAATCTTTTGATACTTATGCTAATTATGCATATCAATTATATAATAATCTATTGATACTTATGCTAATTATGCATATCAATTATATAATAATCTATTGATACTTATGCTAATTATGCATATCAATTATATAATAATCTATTGATACTTATGCTAATTATGTATATCAATTATATAATCTATTGATACTTATGCTAATTATGCATATCAATTATATAATAATCCATTGATACTTATGCTAATTATGCATATCAATTATATAGTAATCTATTGATACTCATGCTTATTATGCATATCAATTATATAGTAATCTATTGATACTTATGCTAATTATGCATATAAATTATATAATAATCTATTGATACTTATGCTAATTATGCATATCACTTATATAATAATCTATTGATACTTATGCTAATTATGCATATCAATTATATAGTAATCTATTGATACTTATGCTAATTATGCATATCAATTATATAATAATCTATTGATACTTATGCTTATTATGCATATCAATTATATAATAATCTATTGATACTTATGCTAATTATGCATATCAATTATATAGTAATCTATTGATACTTATGCTAATTATGCATATCAATATATAATAATCTATTGATACATATGCTAATTATGTATATCAATTATATAATCTATTGATACTTATGCTTATTATGCATATCAATTATATAATCTATTGATACTTATGCTAATTATGCATATCAATTATATAATTATCTATTGATACTTATGCTAATTATGTATATCAATTATATAATCTATTGATACTTATGCTAATTATGTATATCAATTATATAATCTATTGATACTCATGCTTATTATGCATATCAATTATATAGTAATCTATTGATACTTATGCTAATTATGCATATCAATTATATAATAATATATTGATACTTATGCTAATTATGCTTAGCAATTATATAATAATCTATTGATACTTATGCTAATTATGCTTATCAATTATATAATAATCTATTGATACTTATGCTAATTATGCTTATCAATTATATAATAATCTATTGATACTCATGCTTATTATGCATATCAATTATATAATCTATTGATACTTATGCTAATTATGCATATCAATTATATAGTAATCTATTGATACTTATGCTAATTATGTATATCAATTATATAATCTATTGATACTTATGCTTATTATGCATATCAATTATATAATCTATTGATACTTATGCTAATTATGTATATCAATTATATAATCTATTGATACTTATGCTTATTATGCATATCAATTATATAATAATCTATTGATACTTATGCTTATTATGCATATCAATTATATAATCTATTGATACTTATGCTAATTATGCATATCAATTATATAATAATCAATTGATACTCATGCTTATTATGCATATCAATTATATAGTAATCTATTGATACTGAGTCCAATTATGCATATAAATTATATAATAATCTATTGATACTTATGCTAATTATGCATATCAATTATATAATAATCTATTGATACTTATGCTAATTATGCATATCAATTATATAGTAATCTATTGATACTTATGCTAATTATGCATATCAATTATACTATAATCTATTGATACTTATGCTAATTATGCATATCAATTATATAGTAATCTATTGATACTTATGCTAATTATGTATATCAATTATATAATCTATTGATACTTATGCTTATTATGCATATCAATTATATAATAATCTATTGATACTTATACTTATTATGCATATCAATTATATAATCTATTGATACTTATGCTAATTATGCATATCAATTATATAGTAATCTATTGATACTTATGCTAATTATGTATATCAATTATATAATCTATTGATACTTATGCTAATTATGTATATCAATTATATAATAATCTATTGATACTTATGCTTATTATGCATATCAATTATATAATCTATTGATACTTATGCTTATTATGCATATCAATTATATAATAATCTATTGATACTCATGCTTATTATGCATATCAATTATGTAATCTATTGATACTTATGCTAATTATGCATATCAATTATATAGTAATCTATTGATACTCATGCTAATTATGTATATCAATTATATAATCTATTGATACTTATGCTTATTATGCATATCAATTATATAATCTATTGATACTTATGCTAATTATGTATATCAATTATATAATCTATAGATACTTATGCTTATTATGCATATCAATTATATAGTAATCTATTGATACTTATGCTAATTATGCTTAGCAATTATATAATAGTCTATTGATACTCATGCTAATTATGCATATCTATTACATAATAATCTATTGATACTTATGCTAATTATGTATATCAATTATATAATAATCTATTGATACTTATGCTTATTATGCATATCAATTATATAATCTATTGATACTTATGCTAATTATGCATATCAATTATGTAATAATCTATTGATACTTATGCTAATTATGCATATCAATTATATAGTAATCTATTGATACTCATGCTTATTATGCATATCAATTATATAGTAAACTATTGATACTTATGCTAATTATGCATATAAATTATATAATAATCTATTGATACTTATGCTAATTATGCATATCAATTATATAATAATCTATTAATACTTATGCTAATTATGCATATCAATTATAATAATCTATTGATACTTATGCTAATTATGCATATCAATTATGTAATAATCTATTGATACTTATGCTAATTATGTATATCAATATATAATAATCTATTGATACTTATGCTTATTATGCATATCAATTATATAGTAATCTATTGATACTTATGCTAATTATGCATATCAATTATATAATAATATATTGATACTTATGCTAATTATGCTTAGCAATTATATAATAATCTATTGATACTTATGCTAATTATGCTTATCAATTATATAATAATCTATTGATACTTATGATAATTATGCTTATCAATTATATAATAATCTATTGATACTTATGCTAATTATGCATATCAATTATATAATAATCTATTGATACTTATGCTTATTATGCATATCAATTATATAATAATCTATTGATACTCATGCTAATTATGCATATCAATTATATAATAATCTATTGATACTCATGCTTATTATGCATATCAATTATATAGTAATCTATTGATACTGATTCCAATTATGCATATAAATTATATAATAATCTATTGATACTAATGCTAATTATGCATATAAATTATATAATAATCTATTGATACTTATGCTAATTATGCATATAAATTATATAATAATCTATTGATACTTATGCTAATTATGCATATCAATTATATAGTAATCTATTGATACTTATGCTAATTATGCATATCAATTATACTATAATCTATTGATACTTATGCTAATTATGCATATCAATTATATAGTAATCTATTGATACTTATGCTAATTATGTATATCAATTATATAATCTATTGATACTTATGCTTATTATGCATATCAATTATATAATAATCTATTGATACTTATGCTTATTATGCATATCAATTATATAATCTATTGATACTTGTGCTAATTATGCATATCAATTATATAATAATCTATTTATACTCATGCTTATTATGCATATCAATTATATAATCTATTGATACTTATGCTAATTATGCATATCAATTATATAATAATCTATTGATACTTATGCTTATTATGCATATCAATTATATAATCTATTGATACTTATGCTTATTATGCATATCAATTATATAATCTATTGATACTTATGCTAATTATGCATATCAATTATATAGTAATCTATTGATACTCATGCTTATTATCCATATCAATTATATAGTAAACTATTGATACTTATGCTAATTATGCATATAAATTATATAATAATCTATTGATACTTATGCTTATTATGCATATCAATTATATAATAATCTATTAATACGTATGCTAATTATGCATATCAATTATATAGTAATCTATTGATACTTATGCTAATTATGTATATCACTATATAATAATCTATTGATACTTATGCTAATTATGTATATCAATTATATAATCTATTGATACTCATGCTTATTATGCATATCAATTATATAGTAATCTATTGATACTTATGCTAATTATGCATATCAATTATATAATAATATATTGATACTTATGCTAATTATGCTTAGCAATTATATAATAATCTATTGATACTTATGCTAATTATGCTTATCAATTATATAATAATCTATTGATACTTATGCTTATTATGCATATCAATTATATAGTAATCTATTGATACTTATGCTAATTATGCATATCAATTATATAATAATCTATTGATACTTATGCTAATTATGCATATCAATTTTATAATAATCTATTGATACTTATGCTTATTATGCATATCAATTATATAATAATCTATTGATACTTATGCTAATTATGTATATCAATTATATAATAATCTATTGATACTTATGCTAATTATGCATATCAATTATATAATCTATTGATACTTATGCTAATTATGCTTAGCAATTATATAATAATCTATTGATACTTATGCTTATTATGCATATCAATTATATAATAATCTATTGATACTTATGCTAATTATGCTTATCAATTATATAATAATCTATTGATACTTATGCTAATTATGCTTAGCAATTATATAATAATCTATTGATACTTATGCTTATTATGCATATCAATTATATAATAATCTATTGATACTTATGCTTATTATGCATATCAATTATATAATAATCTATTTATACTTATGCTAATTATGCTTAGCAATTATATAATAATCTATTGATACTTATGCTTATTATGCATATCAATTATATAATAATCTATTGATACTTATGCTAATTATGCATATCAATTATATAATAATCTATTGATACTTATGCTAATTATGCATATCAATTATATAATAATCTATTGATACTTATGCTAATTATGCATATCAATTATATAATAATCTATTGATACTTATGCTAATTAGGCATATCAATTATATAATAATCTATTGATACTTATGCTAATTATGCATATCAATTATATAATAATCTATTGATACTTATGCTAATTATGCATATAAATTATATAATAATCTATTGATACTTATGCTAATTATGCTTAGCAATTATATAATAATCTATTGATACTTATGCTAATTATGCATATAAATTATATAATAATCTATTGATACTTATGCTTATTATGCATATCAATTATATAATAATCTATTGATACTTATACTAATTATGCATATCAATTATATAATAATCTATTGATACTTATGCTTATTATGCATATCAATAATATAATAATCTATTGATACTTGTGCTAATTATGCATATCAATTATATAATAATCTATTGATACTTATGCTAATTATGCATATCAATTATATAATAATCTATTGATATTCATGCTAATTATACATATCAATAATATAATAATCTATTGATACTAATGCTAATTATGCATATCAATAATATAATAATCTATTGATACTTATGCTAATTATGCATATCAATTAGCCAGTATCACCGCATAAAGTAAAGGTCTGAGAGTGAGAGTTACCAAGACCAAATTGATGATCAATGGTTGTAGTGTCGGAAAGCCTCCAGAAAGAATGAAGTTACTCTGTTCAGTTTGTGGAAATGGAGCAACTCAATTTTTGTGGTACTTGCAAGCATTGGGTACACAAGAATTGCAGTGGAATTACAGTGTGTGTGAATGAAGTATCAGACAATGGAGATGGATGAGGACTCTTATGTGGAAAAAGTATATTTGGATGGGGAAGCTATTGAGGTTGTTCAGAAGTTTGGTTACTTTGGTGATACGATTGGAGCACAGAGAGGAACTGGTGCTGGTGTGATTGTAAGAGTTAGCAGTAGATGGAGTAATTATATGGAACTTCTACCATTATTAACCAGCAGAACATTACCATTGTCAACCAAGGGAATGTGATGATGTATGGAAGATAAACCTAGCAGTGAGGATTGAGGATATGTGGTGCACGGAGAGAAATGATATGAGAATGATACGATGGATGTGTAACGCAAGTCGTAAAGTCAGGCTTAGATCTGATGATCTCAGAGGAAGATTAACTCTGGACAGTATAGGAAGATTGTGCAGAATAGGACACTTTGTTGGTTTGGTCACATTGAAAGAATGAATGAGAGTTCTTGGGTTAGTAAATGTAGAACGGTTGAGGTAGTAGGGTCAGTTGACAGATAAAGGCGAAGGAATACATGGGGAGGGAGTGATAAGGAAGTATTTGAGAGAAAAGGGATAAATAAAGAACTGGTCAGAAATAGGTTAGTTTGGAAGTTAATTTCTAAAAACCATCCAACACATGGCAGCATGTAAAACAGACATGGTGGTAATGCTGGTGGTACAGGAAAATGTGCAGAGGCCTCCAAGGCTCTACCAAGGATCAGTTCTCAGAGCCTCCATTTTCCTAATTAAAATATATAATTTAAGTTAAATTAGCGTTGTATCCATTTTTCCATGTGTTAACATTATTCTAGCTCCGTCCAATGCCAATGATCACCCTTGAGGAGCTATGCGATAGTAATAATCTTAATATGGAAAATACTCAAATAAAAAAGATACACATTTTGTTTTCAAATTTATTTAATAGACAAAACGTATAAAAGAATTTAACAATAAGCATTTCTTATAACTGTAGAATGTGAAGAAAAAAATGGCCTGTTACAGATGCACTTACATTATTATTACTGATGATTGCTTGCGGGAGAAACTTTTTTTTTTTATTAAAATTATAAGGTGGGGAGAAGAGGGTGGCTGTAAAATGTTTGAATAAAGATTTTTTAAAAGGTAACATTTTTTGCTATAAAGGTTTTTTGTTTTTTATTTTTTTTGTTTTTAAAGAAACTTAGTTCATCAAAAAGTAAAAAAAGAGTAAATTCATGAAACTCATGCATTTTGCACGTTTTGGTCCAGTTTCCTTCACCAATCTAAAAACAAAATACTCCTCCCCACTCTGCTTTAAACATTTTTACACATATAAGAAAATTTCCTGTAAGAAAATAGAAAGCAAAACTTGTAGAATTTATTTCCATCTCTAAATTCATTTATTTCGGTTTGAGTACGTTCTCTTCAAATTGACCAATGACATTGCCGGCTGGTGAGTAGTTGGCAACAACATAAAAACTGCCGTCCGATGCGCGATCCATTCCGACACCAATTTCCAAACTGGATTTCCAAACAACTTGAGTGAAATGTCCTGGAAAAAACAAAGAAATAGATTTTTGTTGCTTTTAGACAATAAGATATTAATTACAATTTAAAAAATGACCCGTCATCCGGCGGCTTTAAGTATTCGTTTTAAATGTATAACTTACATTACATATCTTCAATACTATATCTTCACATATCTTCAATTACTATTGGAATTTTAAAAACAAATAGTTGTCATTTAAATTACCTCCCTTTAAAATTAATGAACATTATGTTCATTCTTTATTAAATAACTTTAATTAATTACTGTTAATATCGACAAAACTATTGCATATATATAAAGAAATAGGACAATAAAATTACAAATGAATAGCACCAAACATTAATTTATTATAAACTCTTTAAAAAATTATTATGCAAATCAGACATACAAATAAGCTATGTTTGGATCTTTGCTCTCTACTATATATACAGTATTTCAAAAGTTTATGTTGTGTATTATTGATTTAAATAACTGAACCATTTTGATGGTAATATAGGTGTGATAAATGAAAAGAATTTTCATATTTATTTAGTTTGATTTCTTTTTAGAAGTCGAAAAGTTCCTTTATTTTTTGTTTTAAATTTATCTATCTCATTTCCGGCCGTTTATTAAGGAGGTTATGTTTTACCTGGCATTTATCTGTCAAACAAAGAATATATTGTCATGAAAATTTGATCTGAAGTGATATATCTTCTTTCATTATCGTCAACATAAGTGATATCACCTTTCACGTTATGTTTTCATCACTGTAAATAACTTAAGTTGCATTTAAATAATTTAAACAAATGATATTTCCCTAACGGCTTCCAATCGGTTGACTATTTAAAACACAGTCTAAGTTTTCTCTCACATCCGTCTTTCGAAAAGTAATGCGTTTTTCTGTGTGGAAATTATATGAACGGCGAACACAAATATCACATTTTACACACATAAATGCCAACATAAAATTTGGATGATATTATGAGAGTTCAATGAAGATGGAGTTACAAGAAAAATTAATGGAGAAAAAGCTTTGGATGTGATGGTGGAGGTCTGCACCCTCTCTGTCCTTATTTGTAAAAAACTTCTTTTTTAATTGTTTTTTATTATTGAATCAATCAACAAAAGAAAATCAATTAAAACTAAAAAAAAGTTTTGCTGGATTTACTCTTCTTACCAGTGCCTTGACTCCGACCAACGCTGTAGTCATATTTATCAATTTCACTGTACCAATTGTGTGTTACTTCTTGGCCTACAAAAAAATAGACAATAAAAGATTTGTTTTATGCACAGAAAAAAGAAAAAGGTTTAGATCGGAAAAATGTAAATTCATAAAAACTTTGAAGAGAGAAATGTTTACTGTAAAGTGTTAAAGTTTTAAATACTTTTGTTTGGAATAGGAATATGTTTAGAATAAGTTCCACAGTTTTCTACTTCGAATGTTGATTGCGAAAAGAAAAATATAAAGTAAAGCTAGTCTCTCTCTCTCTCTCTCTCTCTCTCTCTCTCTGTCTCTCTCTCTCTCGAATCTTTGTGATAAATAGTTTTCTTTCTACAAAATCCATGTTTCATTCTGATCTATAATTATTTTGGTGGAATGGTGGTACACATTCTTAACACAAAAAATATATTTTGATTTAATTTCTTTCAAAAAATAATTTATCCGGAAAATTTTTTAATGGACATCATCTTAACTAAATAGAAGCAGCTCTATGTCCTTAAGCAAATACAAATATATATGCTTAGCATTACAAGAGATATAGCCAGTCGAAATAACTCAGTTGGAAGAGCGTCAGACTGAAGATCTTTGCTCTCTACTATATATACAGTATTTCAATCACAAATCTTTTTTATTCTTTTTTTTTTTAAATCTATTATTTTTTTCAATGTAATAGCAAGGCATTTCCGTTTTGTTTTTTTAAAAATATTTTGTTATTAGTTGAAAAGAAAATACTGAATTTGTGTTTACATGAATTTGGAAATATTTACACAGTTGAATGAAAATTAAAATTCTTAGCAGATTCTCAGGTATTGGAAGTTTTTACATCCAGTAATTTCATAAATACAGACTAAAATAATATTTATACCTTAATGATTTAACTTTCAAAATCTCTACATTTAAAGTTAGGTGTATATATATATATAATATATATGTGTGAAAAATGACAAACGGAAAATAGGTTAAAGTGCAGGAGAAAAACAAAAACAAGTGATTTGACCGGTTTCGTTTGTGTTAGCGAATGTCTTCAGAAAAAGTGAAGATTTGGAAATTAATTTTATTTTGAAAGGCACACACATGGGAGAAAGAAAAGATGATCCGATTGGACCATATGAGAAAACTTTTAGTGACATTGAAATATGACAAGTGGGTGACACATTCTTCTTTATTTCTTATTCTTCTTTTTATATTTTTATTTATTTTCTTTTTCACTTTCACATCTACTGAGCTAGTATAGGGGAGGCGGTAGGTGGTAGGCGGAGGGGTAAAGGCGATAAGAGGGAAGAAGAACTAGCTAGGATAAACACACATAGGAGTGGGCATGAAATTGATACACCGAACGCGAGCACCCAAAAATTAATCGGAATATATGAGACTTATCGTGTATCTTACCCCATATAATATATATATATATATATATATATATATATATATATATATGATGGCTGATAGCCAGAAACACGTGTACATGGATTACTTTTATATACGTAGAAAATTAATATATATATATATATATATATATATATATATAAATAAAAATATGTTCTATTAAGTTAAGGGTGACTAAAAATGCAATCTTCTGCATTACTCTTTACCGCTTAGGAAGTGGAAAAATACAAAACACCATTACTATCGCCAGTAAAAACAATAACAAATATGTAACTTAAATATTTAGGTGATAAAAAATCGTACACATTTCCAGGCAAGTCGTCATAATCCAGTGGTAAAACTCCAGACTACAGACAATGTAATCGTAGGTTCGATCCTTGTCTAAGTTAGCCATGCTGATGACGGCTGATAGCCAGAAACATGCCCATGGATTACTTTTATGTACGTAAAAAATTATTAATATAAATATATATATATATATTCAATCCCTTTTAAGTGCGTTTGGATTTAATTGTAATTTTGAGCACTTTCTCCACACTGCTCCCACGCAAAAAGTTTTTTTCATTCATCGGACTTCTTTTCAACGGAAATTTACCACCCGGACAATCTGCATATCTTTTTTACGGAACTTTTCTTTTCATTCACTGCGTTTTTTTTAACAATAATTTTTTAAAAATAATTTTCATATTCTTCAAATATTTGAACTTTGGTTTTTTCGAAAGACAACTTATCCATCTGTATTTCTCCTCTGATGATAAGATCTCGATCTTTGAAAAGCCTTGGCTTAAGGAAAGAATAATAAACACTAGTTTATTACTGAATACACTTTGCATTGAACAATTGAAATTTGAAATAAATTTGGACAATCGTCGCATATTTATCACTCTTTTTTCTTCTATCTCTCTCTATATATATATATATTACAGTGTGATCTAAAATAATGAATAGATCATTATGTATTTTAGAATATATATTCTAGAAAATAGGGTGAATAACATGGGCATATTATTTTTTTGTAAATGTTAACATTTAGGTAATGCATATCTATATAATAAAATACAGTTGTTTTTCCTCTGCAACTTCAGACTTATAGGAAAAGAACCGACCATTTTATATGTTAATCTGTTTTGTACCCTTCAGCACTCATGAGTGTTTCCAGAAATTCTGCATTCAATTCATCCTAATTCCATATTTATTATATTTTATCTATCCTCGCAGACTCTCCCAAACAAACCTGTCAAAGAGAAGGTAGCATCAACTTTCACCCGCTACTATTTTTCTACTACCACCGCCACTAGAATCACTGTGTGCTACTTTTCAATTGTTTAAAAACTAAACAAACACCGGTTAATCCAGAATAATTACCGAACACTTAAAAATAGATTCAATGTATATCATCTCTAAAAAACAACTGTTCATTAAGACTACGTATTTCTGCGTCGTTAAACTTTCCCACTTTCCTTTCTATTTGAACTTCTTTCTTTCTCTGAATTGATATTCTGATATTTACTCATTTTTTTAAATATCATGACTATTTCATCTTTTAAACTCACAACATTAGCAATCTTTCTAAATTAGCATGGAATACAGGAATATCTGAAAGAATGTCATATATTCCGAATTTACCAGTGACCTAAATTATTTTCCATCTTTTCCTTGCACAATGCCGAGACACTTTAAACATTAGAACGATATAAAGGAAGATTTCTAACCATCAGTAATAGTGAGCTAAATTATTTTATAACTTTTCTTACAAATTTCTTGTGCTAAATGCCTCAAACGGGAAGTATTTCATCATCCCTGCCCGATAGCATAAATTATATTAAAAATCATTTAAATGTTTTTTTATTTAAAAAAAAAACTTTTTTTCTTATTAATTTCGAATGATAAAACATTTTTTTTTCAGAGAAAGAGAGTCCGAATCAATTTGAAGGCAATACCTTAGTTTTTCTCCTCGATGTTGTAGGAGCAATGTTCAAATTTTGTCGCAGGGTGGTGAAATGGCAATGTTCTTTTTAAAAATGTTGAACTTAGAACGCGTGGCCGCTTGTGTGGTAATAAAATGAAAGTTCTTGAAGCATCTTAAGAAATTTAGCGTAAGCGCTAAACATAAACAGCAAATATAACATTTTACTTTATTTAAAATAAAGCCCTGGAAAAAAATTAAACACAGCTTTTCTCGGGTTTTACAAGGAGTTCAATGATGGAGTAATTATTTAATCCTAGGGCTTGATTATTGAAAACTGGCAATAAATTGTGCTGAAAGAATAATAGAATGAAATGTGTTTTAAAGTTTTTTGCTTTTAACGATTTAAAATAACACATTTCTATACAACATGTTTTGCTTCACTTTTTTTAATGTGTAAGGGCCATTTACATTTCCGGGCGACGCTGAGTGTGTTTGCCAGTAATGGTACGATAAAGTTAAAATATTTGTTCTCTTCATTTTAGCAACATTGCATGTGTGTGTTATCATTGTAATGTCAGAAAAGAAATATAAAAGGAAAGATTTTTAACATTTGTTTACAGGCTAGGTTAAAAAGAAATGTAAAGACATGAAAATACACAAATAAAGCAATAAAGAAATACACAAATTACAGGCTAGGTTAAAAAGAAATGTAAAGACATGAAAATACACAAATAAAGCAATAAAGAAATACACAAATTACAGGCTAGGTTAAAAAGAAATGTAAAGACATGAAAATACACAAATAAAGCAACTGGGGAAAATGAATCCTAAATAAGAAATAGGCAATTCCATAACAATGCAAAAATGCACAAGTTTTTAGAGGTGAAATAAGTGTGTGAATGAACAGAAATGTAAAGTTACTTTACATAGTCTCAACATAGAAAAATATGAACAGATTTTGTTTGGTTACTTAACCATTGTCTGAGAGTTGGTTGACTCTTTCCGAAAAATAACTTAAAAAAAAATATGCTAAGAAGCAGAGAGGGCCTGACAACATCTGACTAGTTGGTTGCGCCAATAAAAGACAGTCTTTATGACCATGAGAGTGCTAAATCACGAGACTGTACCATCATCTTGCAATAAAACCAAATATCTCCAAAGGATATAATTCTAGTCTCAACTGGTCTATATATTAATACTTATCCATCTTCCTTTGTACATTTTGTAACTTGTTCAGCAGAATTACCCCCCCTTAAGCCCAAGTTTTCCTGGGCGGTGGCAACATGGTAGTGTCAGAGTTAATAGGGCTCTGGTGAAAATTCAGCAGAAGTTAGCGTCAGGATCTGTCACTGTGCCTGGCAAGCAAGGATGTGCCAACCGCAAAATCACAAATCGATGGAATGAGTATAATAACAAGATGGCTTCTGCATATGTGCAACCATCATTCCTTTCTGTGTGCCTCTAGGCCAAACCTGTTAATCCACCCATATACCCATGAACCCATGAGCCGCCATCTTGCTCCAACAACAACAACAAACTAAAAAGGGGAGCTCACTCTCACTGTCCTACATTATATAAGGAGATGACTCAGTCCAAGGGGGACAACTCAAAGACACTTTAACATTGCTGGTGTCTTCTTGTGAAGAGTACATTTCTAAAAAAAAAACAAAACAAAAGCAAAACAAATCATTGCAACAAGTCTCAGAATTTCGGAAGAGGCTCCCATCTTCGTCAGGCAATCCGCGACCTGTTCTCGACCCCTGATCCATTCAATTTGGATCTCCTCCTTCACCATCATTTCCTTCACCCTGGCTACATCAACTCTGAGATGCCGGTCACTCACAAGATTTGATGACTTTAAAGTCTCTACCAGACGCATTGTCCGTTTTACACAGAACTTCAGGCAATCTAGGTAGTCTGAATATCTCTTGAAGCATTGCGGCTATCAACATTCCGGCATCAGCTGCTTCACTAAGTGCAAGAGTCTCTGAAGCTAACAGGCTTTTTGTTACCCGGTCAAGTTTTTTTGATGACCAACATATAGGAGCCATTCTGTTCATCTTGCCACAAACAAAGATGATAAAACCACCCTGTGAAGATCCATCTTCCAAACTAGCATAGCTGGCATCTGAATAACAAACAATATTCAGATCCGAAGGTTTTCCAAGTTGGGGAAAAGATACGGATCCTGTCCTTGATTGTAACCTTATTAGCGATTTGTTTGCCTCGAAGAGCAACTTCACCTTTGGATATTTTCCAATATTACTCATTCTACACACATCAAATGATACATCTGGTCGCGTCTGGGTGGATACCCACATCATTTGACCTGTCAATCTTTTTAACTCTGTCTTCTTCTCTTGACTCAATTCATCACTTTTTCTTAATGATCTTCCTTTCTTTATGTCTATTGGGGATAAGGCCGAAGCATATAGATTTTAATCCAAAATAATCCCATTTTTTGTTTGCTTAACATTCAATCCCCAAAATTTGAATGTTCCACTTTCATGCTTCCCAATGTTGAAAATCTTTTCCAATTCTGCGATCACATTTTTCTTAAATAAATGATTTCCACAGAATATGAAATCATCAACATGTATTGACAGAATGCCCATCAATTCACCAGTAGCATCATGCCAAAGAAACAGTGCATTGTCATATGCACTCACTATTCGTTTTAAGTGCGTTAACTCATGATTAACTCGCTTGTACCATGAACGAGGTGCATCGTTTAATCCATAAATACATCTTTTCAGCTTCCACACTTGTGATTCTGGACACACATCAGATGGTGGTCTAAGAAATACCTCTCTCTCCAACATATTACCTTGCAGAAATGCAGAGGTAAAATCAAGTCTCCACCAGCCACGTCATAACCGAGGCCGATAACAATACGAGACGCATAGCCTCACGGCTGCACGTTGGAGAATCTGTTTTTAGGTTATGAGAATCTTCTTCATAACCACGTGCAACAAGACGAGCCTTCATTATCTTTTTGTCCTTCAAAAATTTTTCTGTTATCACCCACCTTGTTGGTATACATTTTTT
>CAUVYP010001240.1:65000-67222 GCA_963556195.1 Sepiola atlantica
TATATTTAGGTATATCTGTATGTATATGTATATATATATATATTTAGGAATATATGTATGTATATGTATATATATATATATTTAGGAATATATGTATGTATCTGTATATATATATATATTTAGGTATATATGTATGTATCTGTATATATATATATATTTAGGTATATATGTATATATATGTATATATATGTATATATATATATATTTAGGTATATATGTATATATATATGTATATATATATATATTTAGGTATATATGTATATATATATGTATATATATATATATGTATATATATATGTATGTATGTATATATATGTATGTATATATATATGTATGTATATATATGTATGTATATATATATGTATGTATATATATGTATGTATATATATATGTATACATATATGTATGTATATATATGTATGTATATATATGTATGTATATATATGTATGTATATATATGTATATATATATATGTATACATATATGTATGTATATATATATATGTATACATATATGTATGTATATATATATATGTATACATATATGTATGTATATATATATATGTATACATATATGTATGTATATATATGTATGGGAAAAAAGAAACAATGTTTCAGACAATATGTAAAAATAAAAATGGAATAAAGAATAAGCAATTCAACAACTAACAAAAATAAACTCAAAAACTCATCTTGTAAAGTTCCACCGAGATATTTCGGTCGTGGATACGACTATTTTCGATCAGTTAATAAACTTTATTTCAAAACGGAAAAGTTTTCAAATTCATACAGAGAATGCGATTGGAAGAAAATGTCACGTGCAGAGAACAACAAAACGGGGAGAAAAAGGAATGCGAGGAATGTTATAAAAAGAGAAAGAAAAAGAAGATGAAGAAGAAGAAGAAGAAAGAGATACCTATCAACCAGAATGTTGGGAACGTCAGTTGAAGAAGACGAAACGAAGAAGAGAAAGCGAGAGCAAACGTGAGAAAGGGTAAATCGACATGTTTTTGTCGAAACCTATTAAAGAATAAAAAAAAAAAAATAAATAAAAAATACAAGGTATCTCTTTCGCTGCCTCTACCACACCTCAGGAAAGAACCCTTCCCAAAAGATACATCACAGCATTACGTAATTTAGCCGCCATACCAAACATCGTTATATCCCCAGCTGATAAAACAGGTGGCGTTGTTATCCTCAATAGAAGTGATTACCACGACAAAATCATGGATATACTCAATGATAGGTCAACATACGAATCCACCGACCTCAAAACCATCAACAAAAACAATGAAACATTTATCAAATTCTTCAAAATCTCTACTAATCAAGCCAAAGAATGGACTTCCCTTATTTCATTCCACTCTACCATACCAACACTTTACGGTCTTCCTAAAACCCACAAACATAATATGCCCCTACGTCCTATCATTTCCAGTATTGGAAGTGTCTCCCACAATATCGCTAAATCATTGGCAAAAATTCTATCACCACTACTAGGCACTATCAGTAACGCACACATAACGAATTCGGGTCATCTCCTCAAAAAATTACAAGATATTACTTTACATAATCATACTATGCACAGCCTTGATATTACTTCCTTATACACAAATATACCCGTAAAAAAATGCATCAACCTACTTTCCAAACACTTAAACAAAATAAATTTCTCTTGTTCTCTCCCAATCAAAAGCATCATAGATATCATTAGGAACATAACTTCTCTTACTTTCTTTAAATACAACAATGACTATTATAGACAGAAATTCGGCTTACCTATGGGGAACCCCCTTAGTCCCGTATTAGCGTGTCTGTTTTTAGAATTCCTCGAAATCGGTCCTTTTTCTTACCGTATCCCTAAAAATGCTACCTATTTCAGATATATTGACGATATTTTAATCTTTCTACCTGATAGTCATAAAATAGAAACATTAGCACAAGCTCTCAACAAAGTCGAACCTTCCATTAAGTTCACTTTCGAAAGTGAACAAAACAATTCTTTAGCTTTCCTTGACATTCTCATCCTCAAAAACAATAACAGCCTTTCATTTCAAGTCCATCGCAAGCCAACCAACAAAAATGATTACTTACATTATTATTCACATCATAATAACTATATAAAAAATAGCATGATAATCGGTTTTTATCTCAGGGCTCTGCGTATTTGCAGCCCTGAACATCTCTCTCAGGAATATAATAAAATAGAATCCTCTCTAACTA
>CAUVYP010001242.1:0-62000 GCA_963556195.1 Sepiola atlantica
TATAACTTCCACATTTATTCGAATTGTGAAACGAAACTTGTCAAACATTCGCGGATAGGCCTTTTCTACTGAAGTACCAAGTTTCAGAAGTGCAGCTCGTGACTGCCGGAGATATGTCGATACAAACTGAATGCGCAAAACATCAACAAAATTTAGCGCGTTTTAAAGTTGATATCGCTTTTGTTTATAACTTCCATATTTATTCGAATTGTGCAACGAAACTTTGCAGACAGTCGCGGATAGGCCTTGGCTACTGAAGTACCAAGTTTCAGAAATGCAGCTTCTGTACTGCCGGAGATATGTCGATACAAACTGAATACGCAAAACATCAACAAAATTTAGCGCGTTTTAAAGTTGATATCGCTTTTGTTTATAACTTCCACATTTATTCGAATTGTGCAACGAAACTTTGCAGACAGTCGCGGAGACACATTTTCTACTGAAGTACCAAGTTTCAGAAGTGCAGCCTTTGTACTGCCGGAGATATGTCGATACAAACTGAATACGAAAAACATCAACAAAATTTAGCGCGTTTTAAAGTTGATATCGCTTTTGTTTATAACTTAACCATCTATTCGAATTGTGCAACGAAACTTTGCAGACAGTCGCGGGGACACATGTTCTACTGAAGTACCAAGTTTCAGAAGTGCAGCTCTTGTACTGCCGGAGATATGTCGATACAAACTGAATACGCAAAACATCAACAAAATTTAGCGCGTTTTAAATTTGATATCGCTTTTGTTTATAACTTCCACATTTATTCGAATTGTGTAACGAAACTTGTCAGACAGTCGCGGATAGGCTTTTTCTACTGAACTACCAAGTTTCAGAAGTGCAGCTCGTGTACTGCCGGAGATATGTCGATACAAACTGAATACGCAAAACATCAACAAAATTTAGCGCGTTTTAAAGTAGATATCGCTTTTGTTTATAACTTCCACATTTATTCGAATTGTGCAACGAAACTTTGCAGACAGTCGCGGAGACACATGTTTTACTGACGTACCAAGTTTCAGAAGTGCAGCTCTTGTACTGCCGAAGATATGTCGATACAAACTGAATACGAAAAATATCAACAAAATTTAGCGCGTTTTAAAGTTGATATCGCTTTTGTTTATAACTTCCACATTTATTCGAATTGTGCAACGAAACTTTGCAGACAGTCGCGGAGACACATGTTGTACTGAAGTACCAAGTTTCAGAAGTGCAGCTCTTGGACTGCCGGAGATATGTCGATACAAACTGAATACGCAAACTATCAACAAAATTTAGTGCGATTTAAAGTTGATATCGCTGTTTTTTAGTACTTCCAGATTCATTAGAATTGTGCAACGAAACTTTGCAGAGATAACCGGAGACACATGCTCTACTGAAGTACCAAGTTTAAGAAGTGCAGCTCTTGTGCTCCCGGAGATATGTCGATACAAACTGAATACGCAAAACATCAACAAAATTTAGCGCGTTTTAAAGCTGATATCGCTTTTGGTTATAACTTCCACATTTATTCGAATTGTGCAACGAAACTTTGCACAGATCAGCAAAGTCACATGTTCTACTGAAGTTCCAAGTTTAAAAGTGCAGCTCTTGTACTGCCGGAGATATGTCGATACAAACTGAATACGCAAAACATCAACAAAATTTAGCGCGTTTTAAAGTTGATATCGCTTTTGTTTATAACTTAACCATCTATTCGAATTGTGCAACGAAACTTTGCAGACAGTCGCGGAGACACATGTTCTACTTAAGTACCAAGTTTCAGAAGTGCAGCTCTTGTACTGCCGGAGATATGTCGATACAAACTGAATACGCAAAACATCAACAAAATTTAGCGCGTTTTAAATTTGATATAGCTTTTGTTTATAACTTCCACATTTATTCGAATTGTGAAACGAAACTTGTCAAACAGTCGCGGATAGGCCTTTTCTACTGAAGTACCAAGTTTCAGAAGTGCAGCTCGTGACTGCCGGAGATATGTCGATACAAACTGAATACGCAAAACATCAACAAAATTTAGCGCGTTTTAAATTTGATATCGCTTTTGTTTATAACTTCCACATTTATTCGAATTGTGCAACGAAACTTTGCAGACAGTCGCGGATAGGCCTTTTCTACTGAAGTACCAAGTTTCAGAAATGCAGCTTCTGTACTGCCGGAGATATGTCGATACAAACTGAATACGCAAAACATCAACAAAATTTAGCGCGTTTTAAAGTTGATATCGCTTTTGTTTATAACTTCCACATTTATTCGAATTGTGCAACGAAACTTTGCAGACAGTCGCGGAGACACATTTTCTACTGAAGTACCAAGTTTCAGAAGTGCAGCCTTTGTACTGCCGGAGATATGTCGATACAAACTGAATACGCAAAACATCAACAAAATTTAGCGCGTTTTAAAGTTGATATCGCTTTTGTTTATAACTTAACCATCTATTCGAATTGTGCAACGAAACTTTGCAGACAGTCGCGGAGACACATGTTCTACTGAAGTACCAAGTTTCAGAAGTGCAGCTCTTGTACTGCCGGAGATATGTCGATACAAACTGAATACGCAAAACATCAACAAAATTTAGCGCGTTTTAAATTTGATATCGCTTTTATTTATAACTTCCACATTTATTCGAATTGTGTAACGAAACTTGTCAGACAGTCGCGGATAGGCCTTTTCTACTGAAGTACCAAGTTTCAGAAGTGCAGCTCGTGTACTGCCGGAGATATGTCGATACAAACTGAATACGCAAAACATCAACAAAATTTAGCGCGTTTTAAAGTTGATATCGCTTTTGTTTATAACTTCCACATTTATTCGAATTGTGCAACGAAACTATGCAGACAGTCGCGGAGACACATGTTTTACTGAAGTACCAAGTTTCAGAAGTGCAGCTCTTGTACTGCCGAAGATATGTCGACACAAACTGAATACGAAAAATATCAACAAAATTTAGCGCGTTTTAAAGTTGATATCGCTTTTGTTTATAACTTCCACATTTATTCGAATTGTGCAACGAAACTTTGCAGACAGTCGCGGAGACACATGTTTTACTGAAGTACCAAGTTTCAGAAGTGCAGCTCTTGTACTGCCGGAGATATGTCGATACAAACTGAATACGCAAAACATCAACAAAATTTAGCGCGTTTTAAAGTTGATATCGCTTTTGTTTATAACTTAACCATCTATTCGAATTGTGCAACGAAACTTTGCAGACAGTCGCGGGGACACATGTTCTACTGAAGTACCAAGTTTCAGAAGTGCAGCTCTTGTACTGCCGGAGATATGTCGATACAAACTGAATACGCAAAACATCAACAAAATTTAGCGCGTTTTAAATTTGATATCGCTTTTGTTTATAACTTCCACATTTATTCGAATTGTGTAACGAAACTTGTCAGACAGTCGCGGATAGGCCTTTTTTACTGAAGTACCAAGTTTCAGAAGTGCAGCTCGTGTACTGCCGGAGATATGTCGATACAAACTGAATACGCAAAACATCAACAAAATTTAGCGCGTTTTAAAGTTGATATCGCTTTTGTTTATAACTTCCACATTTATTCGAATTGTGCAACGAAACTTTGCAGACAGTCGCGGAGACACATGTTTTACTGACGTACCAAGTTTCAGAAGTGCAGCTCTTGTACTGCCGAAGATATGTCGATACAAACTGAATACGAAAAATATCAACAAAATTTAGCGCGTTTTAAAGTTGATATCGCTTTTGTTTATAACTTCCACATTTATTCGAATTGTGCAACGAAACTTTGCAGACAGTCGCGGAGACACATGTTGTACTGAAGTACCAAGTTTCAGAAGTGCAGCTCTTGGACTGCCGGAGATATGTCGATACAAACTGAATACGCAAACTATCAACAAAATTTAGTGCGATTTAAAGTTGATATCGCTGTTTTTTAGTACTTCCAGATTCATTAGAATTGTGCAACGAAACTTTGCAGAGATAACCGGAGACACATGCTCTACTGAAGTACCAAGTTTAAGAAGTGCAGCTCTTGTGCTCCCGGAGATATGTCGATACAAACTGAATACGCAAAACATCAACAAAATTTAGCGCGTTTTAAAGCTGATATCGCTTTTGGTTATAACTTCCACATTTATTCGAATTGTGCAACGAAACTTTGCACAGATCAGCAAAGTCACATGTTCTACTGAAGTACCAAGTTTAAAAGTGCAGCTCTTGTACTGCCGGAGATATGTCGATACAAACTGAATACGCAAAACATCAACAAAATTTAGCGCGTTTTAAAGTTGATATCGCTTTTGTTTATAACTTAACCATCTATTCGAATTGTGCAACGAAACTTTGCAGACAGTCGCGGAGACACATGTTCTACTTAAGTACCAAGTTTCAGAAGTGCAGCTCTTGTACTGCCGGAGATATGTCGATACAAACTGAATACGCAAAACATCAACAAAATTTAGCGCGTTTTAAATTTGATATAGCTTTTGTTTATAACTTCCACATTTATTCGAATTGTGAAACGAAACTTGTCAAAAACTCGCGGATAGGCCTTTTCTACTGAAGTACCAAGTTTCAGAAGTGCAGCTCGTGACTGCCGGAGATATGTCGATACAAACTGAATGCGCAAAACATCAACAAAATTTAGCGCGTTTTAAAGTTGATATCGCTTTTGTTTATAACTTCCATATTTATTCGAATTGTGCAACGAAACTTTGCAGACAGTCGCGGATATGCCTTGGCTACTGAAGTACCAAGTTTCAGAAATGCAGCTTCTGTACTGCCGGAGATATGTCGATACAAACTGAATACGCAAAACATCAACAAAATTTAGCGCGTTTTAAAGTTGATATCGCTTTTGTTTATAACTTCCACATTTATTCGAATTGTGCAACGAAACTTTGCAGACAGTCGCGGAGACACATTTTCTACTGAAGTACCAAGTTTCAGAAGTGCAGCCTTTGTACTGCCGGAGATATGTCGATACAAACTGAATACGAAAAACATCAACAAAATTTAGCGCGTTTTAAAGTTGATATCGCTTTTGTTTATAACTTAACCATCTATTCGAATTGTGCAACGAAACTTTGCAGACAGTCGCGGAGACACATGTTCTACTGAAGTACCAAGTTTCAGAAGTGCAGCTCTTGTACTGCCGGAGATATGTCGATACAAACTGAATACGCAAAACATCAACAAAATTTAGCGCGTTTTAAATTTGATATCGCTTTTGTTTATAACTTCCACATTTATTCGAATTGTGCAACGAAACTTTGCAGACAGTCGCGGATAGGCCTTTTCTACTGAAGTACCAAGTTTCAGAAATGCAGCTTCTGTACTGCCGGAGATATGTCGATACAAACTGAATACGCAAAACATCAACAAAATTTAGCGCGTTTTAAAGTTGATATCGCTTTTGTTTATAACTTCCACATTTATTCGAATTGTGCAACGAAACTTTGCAGACAGTCGCGGAGACACATTTTCTACTGAAGTACCAAGTTTCAGAAGTGCAGCCTTTGTACTGCCGGAGATATGTCGATACAAACTGAATACGCAAAACATCAACAAAATTTAGCGCGTTTTAAAGTTGATATCGCTTTTGTTTATAACTTAACCATCTATTCGAATAGTGCAACGAAACTTTGCAGACAGTCGCGGAGACACATGTTCTACTGAAGTACCAAGTTTCAGAAGTGCAGCTCTTGTACTGCCGGAGATATGTCGATACAAACTGAATACGCAAAACATCAACAAAATTTAGCGCGTTTTAAATTTGATATCGCTTTTGTTTATAACTTCCACATTTATTCGAATTGTGTAACGAAACTTGTCAGACAGTCGCGGATAGGCCTTTTCTACTGAAGTACCAAGTTTCAGAAGTGCAGCTCGTGTACTGCCGGAGATATGTCGATACAAACTGAATACGCAAAACATCAACAAAATTTAGCGCGTTTTTAAGTAGATATCGCTTTTGTTTATAACTTCCACATTTATTCGAATTGTGCAACGAAACTTTGCAGACAGTCGCGGAGACACATGTTTTACTGACGTACCAAGTTTCAGAAGTGCAGCTCTTGTACTGCCGAAGATATGTCGATACAAACTGAATACGAAAAATATCAACAAAATTTAGCGCGTTTTAAAGTTGATATCGCTTTTGTTTATAACTTCCACATTTATTCGAATTGTGCAACGAAACTTTGCAGACAGTCGCGGAGACACATGTTGTACTGAAGTACCAAGTTTCAGAAGTGCAGCTCTTGGACTGCCGGAGATATGTCGATACAAACTGAATACGCAAACTATCAACAAAATTTAGTGCGATTTAAAGTTGATATCGCTGTTTTTTAGTACTTCCAGATTCATTAGAATTGTGCAACGAAACTTTGCAGAGATAACCGGAGACACATGCTCTACTGAAGTACCAAGTTTAAGAAGTGCAGCTCTTGTGCTCCCGGAGATATGTCGATACAAACTGAATACGCAAAACATCAACAAAATTTAGCGCGTTTTAAAGTTGATATCGCTTTTGGTTATAACTTCCACATTTATTCGAATTGTGCAACGAAACTTTGCACAGATCAGCAAAGTCACATGTTCTACTGAAGTTCCAAGTTTAAAAGTGCAGCTCTTGTACTGCCGGAGATATGTCGATACAAACTGAATACGCAAAACATCAACAAAATTTAGCGCGTTTTAAAGTTGATATCGCTTTTGTTTATAACTTAACCATCTATTCGAATTGTGCAACGAAACTTTGCAGACAGTCGCGGAGACACATGTTCTACTTAAGTACCAAGTTTCAGAAGTGCAGCTCTTGTACTGCCGGAGATATGTCGATACAAACTGAATACGCAAAACATCAACAAAATTTAGCGCGTTTTAAATTTGATATAGCTTTTGTTTATAACTTCCACATTTATTCGAATTGTGAAACGAAACTTGTCAAACAGTCGCGGATAGGCCTTTTCTACTGAAGTACCAAGTTTCAGAAGTGCAGCTCGTGACTGCCGGAGATATGTCGATACAAACTGAATACGCAAAACATCAACAAAATTTAGCGCGTTTTAAAGTTGATATCGCTTTTGTTTATAACTTCCATATTTATTCGAATTGTGCAACGAAACTTTGCAGACAGTCGCGGATAGGCCTTGGCTACTGAAGTACCAAGTTTCAGAAATGCAGCTTCTGTACTGCCGGAGATATGTCGATACAAACTGAATACGCAAAACATCAACAAAATTTAGCGCGTTTTAAAGCTGATATCGCTTTTGGTTATAACTTCCACATTTATTCGAATTGTGCAACGAAACTTTGCACAGATCAGCAAAGTCACATGTTCTACTGAAGTACCAAGTTTAAAAGTGCAGCTCTTGTACTGCCGGAGATATGTCGATACAAACTGAATACGCAAAACATCAACAAAATTTAGCGCGTTTTAAAGTTGATATAGCTTTTGTTTATAACTTAACCATCTATTCGAATTGTGCAACGAAACTTTGCAGACAGTCGCGGAGACACATGTTCTACTTAAGTACCAAGTTTCAGAAGTGCAGTTCTTGTACTGCCGGAGATATGTCGATACAAACTGAATACGCAAAACATCAACAAAATTTAGCGCGTTTTAAATTTGATATCGCTTTTGTTTATAACTTCCACATTTATTCGAATTGTGCAACGAAACTTTGCAGACAGTCGCGGATAGGCCTTTTCTACTGAAGTACCAAGTTTCAGAAATGCAGCTTCTGTACTGCCGGAGATATGTCGATACAAACTGAATACGCAAAACATCAACAAAATTTAGCGCGTTTTAAAGTTGATATCGCTTTTGTTTATAACTTCCACATTTATTCGAATTGTGCAACGAAACTTTGCAGACAGTCGCGGAGACACATTTTCTACTGAAGTACCAAGTTTCAGAAGTGCAGCCTTTGTACTGCCGGAGATATGTCGATACAAACTGAATACGCAAAACATCAACAAAATTTAGCGCGTTTTAAAGTTGATATCGCTTTTGTTTATAACTTAACCATCTATTCGAATTGTGCAACGAAACTTTGCAGACAGTCGCGGATACACATGTTCTACTGAAGTACCAAGTTTCAGAAGTGCAGCTCTTGTACTGCCGGAGATATGTCGATACAAACTGAATACGCAAAACATCAACAAAATTTAGCGCGTTTTAAATTTGATATCGCTTTTATTTATAACTTCCACATTTATTCGAATTGTGTAACGAAACTTGTCAGACAGTCGCGGATAGGCCTTTTCTACTGAAGTACCAAGTTTCAGAAGTGCAGCTCGTGTACTGCCGGAGATATGTCGATACAAACTGAATACGCAAAACATCAACAACATTTAGCGCGTTTTAAAGTTGATATCGCTTTTGTTTATAACTTCCACATTTATTCGAATTGTGCAACGAAACTATGCAGACAGTCGCGGAGACACATGTTTTACTGAAGTACCAAGTTTCAGAAGTGCAGCTCTTGTACTGCCGAAGATATGTCGACACAAACTGAATACGAAAAATATCAACAAAATTTAGCGCGTTTTAAAGTTGATATCGCTTTTGTTTATAACTTCCACATTTATTCGAATTGTGCAACGAAACTTTGCAGACAGTCGCGGAGACACATGTTTTACTGAAGTACCAAGTTTGAGAAGTGCAGCTCTTGTACTGCCGGAGATATGTCGATACAAACTGAATACGCAAAACATCAACAAAATTTAGCGCGTTTTAAAGTTGATATCGCTTTTGTTTATAACTTAACCATCTATTCGAATTGTGCAACGAAACTTTGCAGACAGTCGCGGGGACACATGTTCTACTGAAGTACCAAGTTTCAGAAGTGCAGCTCTTGTACTGCCGGAGATATGTCGATACAAACTGAATACGCAAAACATCAACAAAATTTAGCGCGTTTTAAATTTGATATCGCTTTTGTTTATAACTTCCACATTTATTCGAATTGTGTAACGAAACTTGTCAGACAGTCGCGGATAGGCCTTTTCTACTGAAGTACCAAGTTTCAGAAGTGCAGCTCGTGTACTGCCGGAGATATGTCGATACAAACTGAATACGCAAAACATCAACAAAATTTAGCGCGTTTTAAAGTTGATATCGCTTTTGTTTATAACTTCCACATTTATTCGAATTGTGCAACGAAACTTTGCAGACAGTCGCGGAGACACATGTTTTACTGACGTACCAAGTTTCAGAAGTGCAGCTCTTGTACTGCCGAAGATATGTCGATACAAACTGAATACGAAAAATATCAACAAAATTTAGCGCGTTTTAAAGTTGATATCGCTTTTGTTTATAACTTCCACATTTATTCGAATTGTGCAACGAAACTTTGCAGACAGTCGCGGAGACACATGTTGTACTGAAGTACCAAGTTTCAGAAGTGCAGCTCTTGGACTGCCGGAGATATGTCGATACAAACTGAATACGCAAACTATCAACAAAATTTAGTGCGATTTAAAGTTGATATCGCTGTTTTTTAGTACTTCCAGATTCATTAGAATTGTGCAACGAAACTTTGCAGAGATAACCGGAGACACATGCTCTACTGAAGTACCAAGTTTAAGAAGTGCAGCTCTTGTGCTCCCGGAGATATGTCGATACAAACTGAATACGCAAAACATCAACAAAATTTAGCGCGTTTTAAAGCTGATATCGCTTTTGGTTATAACTTCCACATTTATTCGAATTGTGCAACGAAACTTTGCACAGATCAGCAAAGTCACATGTTCTACTGAAGTACCAAGTTTAAAAGTGCAGCTCTTGTACTGCCGGAGATATGTCGATACAAACTGAATACGCAAAACATCAACAAAATTTAGCGCGTTTTAAAGTTGATATCGCTTTTGTTTATAACTTAACCATCTATTCGAATTGTGCAACGAAACTTTGCAGACAGTCGCGGAGACACATGTTCTACTTAAGTACCAAGTTTCAGAAGTGCAGCTCGTGACTGCCGGAGATATGTCGATACAAACTGAATACGCAAAACATCAACAAAATTTAGCGCGTTTTAAAGTTGATATCGCTTTTGTTTATAACTTCCATATTTATTCGAATTGTGCAACGAAACTTTGCAGACAGTCGCGGATAGGCCTTGGCTACTGAAGTACCAAGATTCAGAAATGCAGCTTCTGTACTGCCGGAGATATGTCGATACAAACTGAATACGCAAAACATCAACAAAATTTAGCGCGTTTTAAAGTTGATATCGCTTTTGTTTATAACTTCCACATTTATTCGAATTGTGCAACGAAACTTTGCAGACAGTCGCGGAGACACATTTTCTACTGAAGTACCAAGTTTCAGAAGTGCAGCCTTTGTACTGCCGGAGATATGTCGATACAAACTGAATACGCAAAACATCAACAAAATTTAGCGCGTTTTAAAGTTGATATCGCTTTTGTTTATAACTTAACCATCAATTCGAATTGTGCAACGAAACTTTGCAGACAGTCGCGGAGACACATGTTCTACTGAAGTACCAAGTTTCAGAAGTGCAGCTCTTGTACTGCCGGAGATATGTCGATACAAACTGAATACGCAAAACATCAACAAAATTTAGCGCGTTTTAAAGTTGATATCGCTTTTGTTTATAACTTCCATATTTATTCGAATTGTGCAACGAAACTTTGCAGACAGTCGCGGATAGGCCTTGGCTACTGAAGTACCAAGATTCAGAAATGCAGCTTCTGTACTGCCGGAGATATGTCGATACAAACTGAATACGCAAAACATCAACAAAATTTAGCGCGTTTTAAAGTTGATATCGCTTTTGTTTATAACTTCCACATTTATTCGAATTGTGCAACGAAACTTTGCAGACAGTCGCGGAGACACATTTTCTACTGAAGTACCAAGTTTCAGAAGTGCAGCCTTTGTACTGCCGGAGATATGTCGATACAAACTGAATACGCAAAACATCAACAAAATTTAGCGCGTTTTAAAGTTGATATCGCTTTTGTTTATAACTTAACCATCAATTCGAATTGTGCAACGAAACTTTGCAGACAGTCGCGGAGACACATGTTCTACTGAAGTACCAAGTTTCAGAAGTGCAGCTCTTGTACTGCCGGAGATATGTCGATACAAACTGAATACGCAAAACATCAACAAAATTTAGCGCGTTTTAAATTTGATATCGCTTTTGTTTATAACTTCCACATTTATTCGAATTGTGCAACGAAACTTTGCAGACAGTCGCGGATAGGCCTTTTCTACTGAAGTACCAAGTTTCAGAAATGCAGCTTCTGTACTGCCGGAGATATGTCGATACAAACTGAATACGACAAACATCAACAAAATTTAGCGCGTTTTAAAGTTGATATCGCTTTTGTTTATAACTTCCACATTTATTCGAATTGTGCAACGAAACTTTGCAGACAGTCGCGGAGACACATTTTCTACTGAAGTACCAAGTTTCAGAAGTGCAGCCTTTGTACTGCCGGAGATATGTCGATACAAACTGAATACGCAAAACATCAACAAAATTTAGCACGTTTTAAAGTTGATATCGCTTTTGTTTATAACTTAACCATCTATTCGAATTGTGCAACGAAACTTTGCAGACAGTCGCGGAGACACATGTTCTACTGAAGTACCAAGTTTCAGAAGTGCAGCTCTTGTACTGCCGGAGATATGTCGATACAAACTGAATACGCAAAACATCAACAAAATTTAGCGCGTTTTAAAGTTGATATCGCTTTTATTTATAACTTCCACATTTATTCGAATTGTGTAACGAAACTTGTCAGACAGTCGCGGATAGGCCTTTTCTACTGAAGTACCAAGTTTCAGAAGTGCAGCTCGTGTACTGCCGGAGATATGTCGATACAAACTGAATACGCAAAACATCAACAAAATTTAGCGCGTTTTAAAGTTGATATCGCTTTTGTTTATAACTTCCACATTTATTCGAATTGTGCAACGAAACTATGCAGACAGTCGCGGAGACACATGTTTTACTGAAGTACCAAGTTTCAGAAGTGCAGCTCTTGTACTGCCGAAGATATGTCGACACAAACTGAATACGAAAAATATCAACAAAATTTAGCGCGTTTAAAGTTGATATCGCTTTTGTTTATAACATCCACATTTATTCGAATTGTGCAACGAAACTTTGCAGACAGTCGCGGAGACACATGTTTTACTGAAGTACCAAGTTTCAGAAGTGCAGCTCTTGGACTGCCGGAGATATGTCGATACAAACTGAATACGCAAACTATCAACAAAATTTAGTGCGATTTAAAGTTGATATCGCTGTTTTTTATAACTTCCACATTCATTAGAATTGTGCAACGAAACTTTGCAGAGATAACCAGAGACACATGTTCTACTGAAGTACCAAGTTTCAGAAGTGCAGCTCTTGTACTCCCGGAGATATGTCGATACAAACTGAATACGCAAAACATCAACAAAATTTAGCGCGTTTTAAAGTTGATATCGCTTTTGTTTATAACTTCCACATTTATTCCAATTGTGCAACGAAACTTTGCAGACAGTCGCGGAGACACATTTTCTACTGAAGTACCAAGTTTCAGAAGTGCAGCCTTTGTACTGCCGGAGATATGTCGATACAAACTGAATACGCAAACCATCAACAAAATTTAGCGCGTTTTAAAGTTGATATCGCTTTTGTTTATAACTTCCACATTTATTCGAATTGTGCAACGAAACTTTGCAGACAGTCGGGGAGACACATGTATTACTGAAGTACCAAGTTTCAGAAGTGCAGCTCTCTGACTGCCGGAGATATGTCGATACAAACTGAATACGCAAAACATCAACAAAATTTAGCGCGTTTTAAAGTTGATATCGCTTTTGTTTATAACTTAACCATCTATTCGAATTGTGCAACGAAACTTTGCAGACAGTCGCGGAGACACATGTTCTACTGAAGTTCCAAGTTTCAGAAGTGCAGCTCTTGTACTGCCGGAGATATGTCGATACAAACTGAATACGCAAAACATCAACAAAATTTAGCGCGTTTTAAATTTGATATCGCTTTTGTTTATAACTTCCACATTTATTCGAATTGTGTAACGAAACTTGTCAGACAGTCGCGGATACCCCTTTTCTACTGAAGTACCAAGTTTCAGAAGTGCAGCTCGTGTACTGCCGGAGATATGTCGATACAAACTGAATACGCAAAACATCAACAAAATTTAGCGCGTTTTAAAGTTGATATCGCTTTTGTTTATAACTTCCACATTTATTCGAATTGTGCAACGAAACTATGCAGACAGTCGCGGAGACACATGTTTTACTGAAGTACCAAGTTTCAGAAGTGCAGCTCTTGTACTGCCGAAGATATGTCGATACAAACTGAATACGAAAAATATCAACAAAATTTAGCGCGTTTTAAAGTTGATATCGCTTTTGTTTATAACTTCCACATTTATTCGAATTGTGCAACGAAACTTTGCAGACAGTCGCGGAGACACATGTTTTACTGAAGTACCAAGTTTCAGAAGTGCAGCTCTTGGACTGCCGGAGATATGTCGATACAAACTGAATACGCAAAACATCAACAAAATTTAGCGCGTTTTAAAGTTGATATCGCTTTTTTTTATAACTTCCAGATTCATTAGAATTGTGCAACGAAACTTTGCAGAGATAACCGGAGACACATGTTCTACTGAAGTACCAAGTTTCAGAAGTGCAGCTCTTGTGCTGCCGGAGATATGTCGATACAAACTGAATACGCAAAACATCAACAAAATTTAGCGCGTTTTAAAGTTGATATCGCTTTTGGGTATAACTTCCACATTTATTCGAATTGTGCAACGAAACTTTGCACAGATCAGTAAAGTCACATGGTCTACTGCAGTACCAAGTTTCAGAAGTGCAGCTCTTGTACTGCCGGAGATATGTCGATACAAACTGAATACGCAAAACATCAACAAGATTTAGCGCGTTTTAAAGTTGATATCGCTTTTGTTTATAACTTAACCATCTATTCGAATTGTGCAACGAAACTTTGCAGACAGTCGCGGAGACACATGTTCTACTTAAGTACCAAGTTTCAGAAGTGCAGCTCTTGTACTGCCCGAGATATGTCGATACAAACTGAATACGCAAAACATCAACAAAATTTAGCGCGTTTTAAATTTTATATCGCTTTTGTTTATAACTTCCACATTTATTCGAATTGTGAAACGAAACTTATCAGACAGTCGCGGATAGGCCTTTTCTACTGAAGTACTAAGTTTCAGAAGTGCAGCTCGTGTACTGCCGGAGATATGTCGATACAAACTGAATACGCAAAACATCAACAAAATTTAGCGCGTTTTAAAGTTGATATCGCGTTTGTTTATAACTTCCACATTTATTCGAATTGTGCAACGAAACTTTGCAGACAGTCGCGGAGACACATGTTTTACTGACGTACCAAGTTTCAGAAGTGCAGCTCTTGTACTGCCGAAGATATGTCGATACAAACTGAATACGAAAAATATCAACAAAATTTAGCGCGTTTTAAAGTTGATATCGCTTTTGTTTATAACTTCCACATTTATTCGAATTGTGCAACGAAACTTTGCAGACAGTCGCGGAGACACATGTTTTACTGAAGTACCAAGTTTCAGAAGTGCAGCTCTTGGACTGCCGGAGATATGTCGATACAAACTGAATACGCAAACTATCAACAAAATTTAGTGCGATTTAAAGTTGATATCGCTGTTTTTTAGTACTTCCAGATTCATTAGAATTGTGCAACGAAACTTTGCAGAGATAACCGGAGACACATGCTCTACTGAAGTACCAAGTTTAAGAAGTGCAGCTCTTGTGCTCCCGGAGATATGTCGATACAAACTGAATACGCAAAACATCAACAAAATTTAGCGCGTTTTAAAGCTGATATCGCTTTTGGTTATAACTTCCACATTTATTCGAATTGTGCAACGAAACTTTGCACAGATCAGCAAAGTCACATGTTCTACTGAAGTACCAAGTTTAAAAGTGCAGCTCTTGTACTGCCGGAGATATGTCGATACAAACTGAATACGCAAAACATCAACAAAATTTAGCGCGTTTTAAAGTTGATATCGCTTTTGTTTATAACTTAACCATCTATTCGAATTGTGCAACGAAACTTTGCAGACAGTCGCGGAGACACATGTTTTACTGAAGTACCAAGTTTCAGAAATGCAGCTTCTGTACTGCCGGAGATATGTCGATACAAACTGAATACGCAAAACATCAACAAAATTTAGCGCGTTTTAAAGTTGATATCGCTTTTGTTTATAACTTCCACATTTATTCGAATTGTGCAACGAAACTTTGCAGACAGTCGCGGAGACACATTTTCTACTGAAGTACCAAGTTTCAGAAGTGCAGCCTTTGTACTGCCGGAGATATGTCGATACAAACTGAATACGCAAAACATCAACAAAATTTAGCGCGTTTTAAAGTTGATATCGCTTTTGTTTATAACTTAACCATCTATTCGAATTGTGCAACGAAACTTTGCAGACAGTCGCGGAGACACATGTTCTACTGAAGTACCAAGTTTCAGAAGTGCAGCTCTTGTACTGCCGGAGATATGTCGATACAAACTGAATACGCAAAACATCAACAAAATTTAGCGCGTTTTAAATTTGATATCGCTTTTATTTATAACTTCCACATTTATTCGAATTGTGTAACGAAACTTGTCAGACAGTCGCGGATAGGCCTTTTCTACTGAAGTACCAAGTTTCAGAAGTGCAGCTCGTGTACTGCCGGAGATATGTCGATACAAACTGAATACGCAAAACATCAACAAAATTTAGCGCGTTTTAAAGTTGATATCGCTTTTGTTTATAACTTCCACATTTATTCGAATTGTGCAACGAAACTATGCAGACAGTCGCGGAGACACATGTTTTACTGAAGTACCAAGTTTCAGAAGTGCAGCTCTTGTACTGCCGAAGATATGTCGACACAAACTGAATACGAAAAATATCAACAAAATTTAGCGCGTTTTAAAGTTGATATCGCTTTTGTTTATAACTTCCACATTTATTCGAATTGTGCAACGAAACTTTGCAGACAGTCGCGGAGACACATGTTTTACTGAAGTACCAAGTTTCAGAAGTGCAGCTCTTGTACTGCTGGAGATATGTCGATACAAACTGAATACGCAAAACATCAACAAAATTTAGCGCGTTTTAAAGTTGATATCGCTTTTGTTTATAACTTAACCATCTATTCGAATTGTGCAACGAAACTTTGCAGACAGTCGCGGGGACACATGTTCTACTAAAGTACCAAGTTTCAGAAGTGCAGCTCTTGTACTGCCGGAGATATGTCGATACAAACTGAATACGCAAAACATCAACAAAATTTAGCGCGTTTTAAATTTGATATCGCTTTTGTTTATAACTTCCACATTTATTCGAATTGTGTAACGAAACTTGTCAGACAGTCGCGGATAGGCCTTTTCTACTGAAGTACCAAGTTTCAGAAGTGCAGCTCTTGTACTGCCGAAGATATGTCGATACAAACTGAATACGAAAAATATCAACAAAATTTAGCGCGTTTTAAAGTTGATATCGCTTTTGTTTATAACTTCCACATTTATTCGAATTGTGCAACGAAACTTTGCAGACAGTCGCGGAGACACATGTTGTACTGAAGTACCAAGTTTCAGAAGTGCAGCTCTTGGACTGCCGGAGATATGTCGATACAAACTGAATACGCAAAC
Source organism: Sepiola atlantica (assembly GCA_963556195.1). Taxonomy (NCBI): domain Eukaryota; kingdom Metazoa; phylum Mollusca; class Cephalopoda; order Sepiida; family Sepiolidae; genus Sepiola; species Sepiola atlantica. Next base: position 16,684 of record CAUVYP010001242.1, read on the forward strand.
TATCAACAAAATTTAGTGCGATTTAAAGTTGATATCGCTGTTTTTTAGTACTTCCAGATTCATTAGAATTGTGCAACGAAACTTTGCAGAGATAACCGGAGACACATGCTCTACTGAAGTACCAAGTTTAAGAAGTGCAGCTCTTGTGCTCCCGGAGATATGTTGATACAAACTGAATACGCAAAACATCAACAAAATTTAGCGCGTTTTAAAGCTGATATCGCTTTTGGTTATAACTTCCACATTTATTCGAATTGTGCAACGAAACTTTGCACAGATCAGCAAAGTCACATGTTCTACTGAAGTACCAAGTTTAAAAGTGCAGCTCTTGTACTGCCGGAGATATGTCGATACAAACTGAATACGCAAAACATCAACAAAATTTAGCGCGTTTTAAAGTTGATATCGCTTTTGTTTATAACTTAACCATCTATTCGAATTGTGCAACGAAACTTTGCAGACAGTCGCGGAGACACATGTTCTACTTAAGTACCAAGTTTCAGAAGTGCAGCTCTTGTACTGCCGGAGATATGTCGATACAAACTGAATACGCAAAACATCAACAAAATTTAGCGCGTTTTAAATTTGATATCGCTTTTGTTTATAACTTCCACATTTATTCGAATTGTGAAACGAAACTTGTCAAACAGTCGCGGATACACCTTTTCTACTGAAGTACCAAGTTTCAGAAGTGCAGCTCGTGACTGCCGGAGATATGTCGATACAAACTGAATACGCAAAACATCAACAAAATTTAGCGCGTTTTAAAGTTGATATCGCTTTTGTTTATAACTTCCATATTTATTCGAATTGTGCAACGAAACTTTGCAGACAGTCGCGGATAGGCCTTTTCTACTGAAGTACCAAGATTCAGAAATGCAGCTTCTGTACTGCCGGAGATATGTCGATACAAACTGAATACGCAAAACATCAACAAAATTTAGCGCGTTTTAAAGTTGATATCGCTTTTGTTTATAACTTCCACATTTATTCGAATTGTGCAACGAAACTTTGCAGACAGTCGCGGAGACACATTTTCTACTGAAGTACCAAGTTTCAGAAGTGCAGCCTTTGTACTGCCGGAGATATGTCGATACAAACTGAATACGCAAAACATCAACAAAATTTAGCGCGTTTTAAAGTTGATATCGCTTTTGTTTATAACTTAACCATCTATTCGAATTCTGCAACGAAACTTTGCAGACAGTCGCGGAGACACATGTTCTACTGAAGTACCAAGTTTCAGAAGTGCAGCTCTTGTACTGCCGGAGATATGTCGATACAAACTGAATACGCAAAACATCAACAAAATTTAGCGCGTTTTAAAGTTGATATCGCTTTTATTTATAACTTCCACATTTATTCGAATTGTGTAACGAAACTTGTCAGACAGTCGCGGATAGGCCTTTTCTACTGAAGTACCAAGTTTCAGAAGTGCAGCTCGTGTACTGCCGGAGATATGTCGATACAAACTGAATACGCAAAACATCAACAAAATTTAGCGCGTTTTAAAGTTGATATCGCTTTTGTTTATAACTTCCACATTTATTCGAATTGCGCAACGAAACTATGCAGACAGTCGCGGAGACACATGTTTTACTGAAGTACCAAGTTTCAGAAGTGCAGCTCTTGTACTGCCGAAGATATGTCGACACAAACTGAATACGAAAAATATCAACAAAATTTAGCGCGTTTTAAAGTTGATATCGCTTTTGTTTATAACTTCCACATTTATTCGAATTGTGCAACGAAACTTTGCAGACAGTCGCGGAGACACATGTTTTACTGAAGTACCAAGTTTCAGAAGTGCAGCTCTTGGACTGCCGGAGATATGTCGATACAAACTGAATACGCAAACTATCAACAAAATTTAGTGCGATTTAAAGTTGATATCGCTGTTTTTTATAACTTCCACATTCATTAGAATTGTGCAACGAAACTTTGCAGAGATAACCAGAGACACATGTTCTACTGAAGTACCAAGTTTCAGAAGTGCAGCTCTTGTACTCCCGGAGATATGTCGATACAAACTGAATACGCAAAACATCAACAAAATTTAGCGCGTTTTAAAGTTGATATCGCTTTTGTTTATAACTTCCACATTTATTCGAATTGTGCAACGAAACTTTGCAGACAGTCGCGGATAGGCTTTTTTTACTGAAGTACCAAGTTTCAGAAGTGCAGCTCCTGTACTGCCGGAGATATGTCGATACAAACTGAATACGCAAAACATCAACAAAATTTAGCGCGTTTTAAAGTTGATATCGCTTTTGTTTATAACTTCCACATTTATTCGAATTGTGCAACGAAACTTTGCAGACAGTCGCGGAGACACATGTTTTACTGAAGTACCAAGTTTCAGAAGTGCAGCCTTTGTACTGCCGGAGATATGTAGATACAAACTGAATACGCAAAACATCAACAAAATTTAGCGCGTTTTAAATGTGATATCGCTTTTGTTTATAACTTCCACATTTATTCGAATTGTGAAACGAAACTTGTTAGACAGTCGCGGATAGGCCTTTTCTACTGAAGTACCAAGTTTCAGAAGTGCAGCTCGTGACTGCCGGAGATATGTCGATACAAACTGAATACGCAAAACATCAACAAAATTTAGCGCGTTTTAAATTTGATATCGCTTTTGTTTATAACTTCCACATTTATTCGAATTGTGCAACGAAACTTTGCAGACAGTCGCGGATTGGCCTTTTCTACTGAAGTACCAAGTTTCAGAAATGCAGCTTCTGTACTGCCGGAGATATGTCGATACAAACTGAATACGCAAAACATCAACAAAATTTAGCGCGTTTTAAAGTTGATATCGCTTTTGTTTATAACTTCCACATTTATTCGAATTGTGCAACGAAACTTTGCAGACAGTCGCGGATAGGCCTTTCCTACTGAAGTACCAAGTTTCAGAAGTGCAGCCTTTGTACTGCCGGAGATATGTCGATACAAACTGAATACGCAAAACATCAACAAAATTTAGCGCGTTTTAAAGTTGATATCGCTTTTGTTTATAACTTTACCATCTATTCGAATTGTGCAACGAAACTTTGCAGACAGTCGCGGAGACACATGTTCTACTGAAGTACCAAGTTTCAGAAGTGCAGCTCTTGTACTGCCGGAGATATGTCGATACAAACTGAATACGCAAAACATCAACAAAATTTAGCGCGTTTTAAATTTGATATCGCTTTTATTTATAACTTCCACATTTATTCGAATTGTGTAACGAAACTTGTCAGACAGTCGCGGATAGGCCTTTTCTACTGAAGTACCAAGTTTCAGAAGTGCAGCTCGTGTACTGCCGGAGATATGTCGATACAAACTGAATACGCAAAACATCAACAAATTTTAGCGCGTTTTAAAGTTGATATCGCTTTTGTTTATAACTTCCACATTTATTCGAATTGTGCAACGAAACTATGCAGACAGTCGCGGAGACACATGTTTTACTGAAGTACCAAGTTTCAGAAGTGCAGCTCTTGTACTGCCGAAGATATGTCGACACAAACTGAATACGAAAAATATCAACAAAATTTAGCGCGTTTTAAAGTTGATATCGCTTTTGTTTATAACTTCCACATTTATTCGAATTGTGCAACGAAACTTTGCAGACAGTCGCGGAGACACATGTTTTACTGAAGTACCAAGTTTCAGAAGTGCAGCTCTTGGACTGCCGGAGATATGTCGATACAAACTGAATACGCAAACTATCAACAAAATTTAGTGCGATTTAAAGTTGATATCGCTGTTTTTTATAACTTCCACATTCATTAGAATTGTGCAACGAAACTTTGCAGAGATAACTAGAGACACATGTTCTACTGAAGTACCAAGTTTCAGAAGTGCAGCTCTTGTACTCCCGGAGATATGTCGATACAAACTGAATACGCAAAACATCAACAAAATTTAGCGCGTTTTAAAGTTGATATCGCTTTTGTTTATAACTTCCACATTTATTCGAATTGTGCAACGAAACTTTGCAGACAGTCGCGGAGACACATTTTCTACTGAAGTACCAAGTTTCAGAAGTGCAGCTCGTGACTGCCGGAGATATGTCGATACAAACTGAATACGCAAAACATCAACAAAATTTAGCGCGTTTTAAATTTGATATCGCTTTTGTTTATAACTTCCACATTTATTCGAATTGTGCAACGAAACTTTGCAGACAGTCGCGGATTGGCCTTTTCTACTGAAGTACCAAGTTTCAGAAATGCAGCTTCTGTACTGCCGGAGATATGTCGATACAAACTGAATACGCAAAACATCAACAAAATTTAGCGCGTTTTAAAGTTGATATCGCTTTTGTTTATAACTTCCACATTTATTCGAATTGTGCAACGAAACTTTGCAGACAGTCGCGGAGACAAATTTTCTACTGAAGTACCAAGTTTCAGAAGTGCAGCCTTTGTACTGCCGGAGATATGTCGATACAAACTGAATACGCAAAACATCAACAAAATTTAGCGCGTTTTAAAGTTGATATCGCTTTTGTTTATAACTTTACCATCTATCCGAATTGTGCAACGAAACTTTGCAGACAGTCGCGGAGACACATGTTCTACTGAAGTACCAAGTTTCAGAAGTGCAGCTCTTGTACTGCCGGAGATATGTCGATACAAACTGAATACGCAAAACATCAACAAAATTTAGCGCGTTTTAAATTTGATATCGCTTTTATTTATAACTTCCACATTTATTCGAATTGTGTAACGAAACTTGTCAGACAGTCGCGGATAGGCCTTTTCTACTGAAGTACCAAGTTTCAGAAGTGCAGCTCGTGTACTGCCGGAGATATGTCGATACAAACTGAATACGCAAAACATCAACAAAATTTAGCGCGTTTTAAAGTTGATATCGCTTTTGTTTATAACTTCCACATTTATTCGAATTGTGCAACGAAACTATGCAGACAGTCGCGGAGACACATGTTTTACTGAAGTACCAAGTTTCAGAAGTGCAGCTCTTGTACTGCCGAAGATATGTCGACACAAACTGAATACGTAAAAATATCAACAAAATTTAGAGCGTTTTAAAGTTGATATCGCTTTTGTTTATAACTTCCACATTTATTCGAATTGTGCAACGAAACTTTGCAGACAGTCGCGGAGACACATGTTTTACCGAAGTACCAAGTTTCAGAAGTGCAGCTCTTGTACTGCTGGAGATATGTCGATACAAACTGAATACGCAAAACATCAACAAAATTTAGCGCGTTTTAAAGTTGATATCGCTTTTGTTTATAACTTAACCATCTATTCGAATTGTGCAACGAAACTTTGCAGACAGTCGCGGGGACACATGATCTACTGAAGTACCAAGTTTCAGAAGTGCAGCTCTTGTACTGCCGGAGATATGTCGATACAAACTGAATACGCAAAACATCAACAAAATTTAGCGCGTTTTAAATTTGATATCGCTTTTGTTTATAACTTCCACATTTATTCGAATTGTGTAACGAAACTTGTCAGACAGTCGCGGATAGGCCTTTTCTACTGAAGTACCAAGTTTCAGAAGTGCAGCTCGTGTACTGCCGGAGATATGTCGATACAAACTGAATACGCAAAACATCAACAAAATTTAGCGCGTTTTAAAGTTGATATCGCTTTTGTTTATAACTTCCACATTTATTCGAATTGTGCAACGAAACTTTGCAGACAGTCGCGGAGACACATGTTTTACTGACGTACCAAGTTTCAGAAGTGCAGCTCTTGTACTGCCGAAGATATGTCGATACAAACTGAATACGAAAAATATCAACAAAATTTAGCGCGTTTTAAAGTTGATATCGCTTTTGTTTATAACTTCCACATTTATTCGAATTGTGCAACGAAACTTTGCAGACAGTCGCGGAGACACATGTTGTACTGAAGTACCAAGTTTCAGAAGTGCAGCTCTTGGACTGCCGGAGATATGTCGATACAAACTGAATACGCAAACTATCAACAAAATTTAGTGCGATTTAAAGTTGATATCGCTGTTTTTTAGTACTTCCAGATTCATTAGAATTGTGCAACGAAACTTTGCAGAGATAACCGGAGACACATGCTCTACTGAAGTACCAAGTTTAAGAAGTGCAGCCCTTGTGCTCCCGGAGATATGTCGATACAAACTGAATACGCAAAACATCAACAAAATTTAGCGCGTTTTAAAGCTGATATCGCTTTTGGTTTTAACTTCCACATTTATTCGAATTGTGCAACGAAACTTTGCACAGATTAGCAAAGTCACATGTTCTACTGAAGTACCAAGTTTAAAAGTGCAGCTCTTGTACTGCCGGAGATATGTCGATACAAACTGAATACGCAAAACATCAACAAAATTTAGCGCGTTTTAAAGTTGATATCGCTTTTGTTTATAACTTAACCATCTATTCGAATTGTGCAACGAAACTTTGCAGACAGTCGCGGAGACACATGTTCTACTTAAGTACCAAGTTTCAGAAGTGCAGCTCTTGTACTGCCGGAGATATGTCGATACAAACTGAATACGCAAAACATCAACAAAATTTAGCGCGTTTTAAATTTGATATCGCTTTTGTTTATAACTTCCACATTTATTCGAATTGTGAAACGAAACTTGTCAAACAGTCGCGGATAGGCCTTTTCTACTGAAGTACCAAGTTTCAGAAGTGCAGCTCGTGACTGCCGGAGATATGTCGATACAAACTGAATACGCAAAACATCAACAAAATTTAGCGCGTTTTAAAGTTGATATCGCTTTTGTTTATAACTTCCATATTTATTCGAATTGTGCAACCAAACTTTGCAGACAGTCGCGGATAGGCCTTTTCTACTGCAGTACCAAGTTTCAGAAATGCAGCTTCTGTACTGCCGGAGATATGTCGATACAAACTGAATACGCAAAACATCAACAAAATTTAGCGCGTTTTAAAGTTGATATCGCTTTTGTTTATAACTTCCACATTTATTCGAATTGTGCAACGAAACTTTGCAGACAGTCGCGGAGACACATGTTTTACTGACGTACCAAGTTTCAGAAGTGCAGCTCTTGTACTGCCAAAGATATGTCGATACAAACTGAATACGAAAAATATCAACAAAATTTAGCGCGTTTTAAAGTTGATATCGCTTTTGTTTATAACTTCCACATTTATTCGAATTGTGCAACGAAACTTTGCAGACAGTCGCGGAGACACATGTTGTACTGAAGTACCAAGTTTCAGAAGTGCAGCTCTTGGACTGCCGGAGATATGTCGATACAAACTGAATACGCAAACTATCAACAAAATTTAGTGCGATTTAAAGTTGATATCGCTGTTTTTTAGTACTTCCAGATTCATTAGAATTGTGCAACGAAACTTTGCAGAGATAACCGGAGACACATGCTCTACTGAAGTACCAAGTTTAAGAAGTGCAGCCCTTGTGCTCCCGGAGATATGTCGATACAAACTGAATACGCAAAACATCAACAAAATTTAGCGCGTTTTAAAGCTGATATCGCTTTTGGTTTTAACTTCCACATTTATTCGAATTGTGCAACGAAACTTTGCACAGATTAGCAAAGTCACATGTTCTACTGAAGTACCAAGTTTAAAAGTGCAGCTCTTGTACTGCCGGAGATATGTCGATACAAACTGAATACGCAAAACATCAACAAAATTTAGCGCGTTTTAAAGTTGATATCGCTTTTGTTTATAACTTAACCATCTATTCGAATTGTGCAACGAAACTTTGCAGACAGTCGCGGAGACACATGTTCTACTTAAGTACCAAGTTTCAGAAGTGCAGCTCTTGTACTGCCGGAGATATGTCGATACAAACTGAATACGCAAAACATCAACAAAATTTAGCGCGTTTTAAATTTGATATCGCTTTTGTTTATAACTTCCACATTTATTCGAATTGTGAAACGAAACTTGTCAAACAGTCGCGGATAGGCCTTTTCTACTGAAGTACCAAGTTTCAGAAGTGCAGCTCGTGACTGCCGGAGATATGTCGATACAAACTGAATACGCAAAACATCAACAAAATTTAGCGCGTTTTAAAGTTGATATCGCTTTTGTTTATAACTTCCATATTTATTCGAATTGTGCAACCAAACTTTGCAGACAGTCGCGGATAGGCCTTTTCTACTGCAGTACCAAGTTTCAGAAGTGCAGCTCTTGTACTGCCGGAGATATGTCGATACAAACTGAATACGCAAAACATCAACAAAATTTAGCGCGTTTTAAAGTTGATATCGCTTTTGTTTATAACTTCCACATTTATTCGAATTGTGCAACGAAACTTTGCAGACAGTCGCGGAGACACATGTTTTACTGAAGTACCAAGTTTCAGAAGTGCAGCCTTTGTACTGCCGGAGATATGTAGATACAAACTGAATACGCAAAACATCAACAAAATTTAGCGCGTTTTAAATGTGATATCGCTTTTGTTTATAACTTCCACATTTATTCGAATTGTGAAACGAAACTTGTCAGACAGTCGCGGATAGGCCTTTTCTACTGAAGTACCAAGTTTCAGAAGTGCAGCTCGTGACTGCCGGAGATATGTCGATACAAACTGAATACGCAAAACATCAACAAAATTTAGCGCGTTTTAAATTTGATATCGCTTTTGTTTATAACTTCCACATTTATTCGAATTGTGCAACGAAACTTTGCAGACAGTCGCGGATTGGCCTTTTCTACTGAAGTACCAAGTTTCAGAAATGCAGCTTCTGTACTGCCGGAGATATGTCGATACAAACTGAATACGCAAAACATCAACAAAATTTAGCGCGTTTTAAAGTTGATATCGCTTTTGTTTATAACTTCCACATTTATTCGAATTGTGCAACGAAACTTTGCAGACAGTCGCGGAGACAAATTTTCTACTGAAGTACCAAGTTTCAGAAGTGCAGCCTTTGTACTGCCGGAGATATGTCGATACAAACTGAATACGCAAAACATCAACAAAATTTAGCGCGTTTTAAAGTTGATATCGCTTTTGTTTATAACTTTACCATCTATTCGAATTGTGCAACGAAACTTTGCAGACAGTCGCGGAGACACATGTTCTACTGAAGTACCAAGTATCAGAAGTGCAGCTCTTGTACTGCCGGAGATATGTCGATACAAACTGAATACGCAAAACATCAACAAAATTTAGCGCGTTTTAAATTTGATATCGCTTTTATTTATAACTTCCACATTTATTCGAATTGTGTAACGAAACTTGTCAGACAGTCGCGGATAGGCCTTTTCTACTGAAGTACCAAGTTTCAGAAGTGCAGCTCGTGTACTGCCGGAGATATGTCGATACAAACTGAATACGCAAAACATCAACAAAATTTAGCGCGTTTTAAAGTTGATATCGCTTTTGTTTATAACTTCCACATTTATTCGAATTGTGCAACGAAACTATGCAGACAGTCGCGGAGACACATGTTTTACTGAAGTACCAAGTTTCAGAAGTGCAGCTCTTGTACTGCCGAAGATATGTCGACACAAACTGAATACGAAAAATATCAACAAAATTTAGCGCGTTTTAAAGTTGATATCGCTTTTGTTTATAACTTCCACATTTATTCGAATTGTGCAACGAAACTTTGCAGACAGTCGCGGAGACACATGTTTTACTGAAGTACCAAGTTTCAGAAGTGCAGCTCTTGTACTGCTGGAGATATGTCGATACAAACTGAATACGCAAAACATCAACAAAATTTAGCGCGTTTTAAAGTTGATATCGCTTTTGTTTATAACTTAACCATCTATTCGAATTGTGCAACGAAACTTTGCAGACAGTCGCGGGGACACATGTTCTACTGAAGTACCAAGTTTCAGAAGTGCAGCTCTTGTACTGCCGGAGATATGTCGATACAAACTGAATACGCAAAACATCAACAAAATTTAGCGCGTTTTAAATTTGATATCGCTTTTGTTTATAACTTCCACATTTATTCGAATTGTGTAACGAAACTTGTCAGACAGTCGCGGATAGGCCTTTTCTACTGAAGTACCAAGTTTCAGAAGTGCAGCTCGTGTACTGCCGGAGATATGTCGATACAAACTGAATACGCAAAACATCAACAAAATTTAGCGCGTTTTAAAGTTGATATCGCTTTTGTTTATAACTTCCACATTTATTCGAATTGTGCAACGAAACTTTGCAGACAGTCGCGGAGACACATGTTTTACTGACGTACCAAGTTTCAGAAGTGCAGCTCTTGTACTGCCGAAGATATGTCGATACAAACTGAATACGAAAAATATCAACAAAATTTAGCGCGTTTTAAAGTTGATATCGCTTTTGTTTATAACTTCCACATTTATTCGAATTGTGCAACGAAACTTTGCAGACAGTCGCGGAGACACATGTTGTACTGAAGTACCAAGTTTCAGAAGTGCAGCTCTTGGACTGCCGGAGATATGTCGATACAAACTGAATACGCAAACTATCAACAAAATTTAGTGCGATTTAAAGTTGATATCGCTGTTTTTTAGTACTTCCAGATTCATTAGAATTGTGCAACGAAACTTTGCAGAGATAACCGGAGACACATGCTCTACTGAAGTACCAAGTTTAAGAAGTGCAGCTCTTGTGCTCCCGGAGATATGTCGATACAAACTGAATACGCAAAACATCAACAAAATTTAGCGCGTTTTAAAGCTGATATCGCTTTTGGTTATAACTTCCACATTTATTCGAATTGTGCAACGAAACTTTGCACAGATCAGCAAAGTCACATGTTCTACTGAAGTACCAAGTTTAAAAGTGCAGCTCTTGTACTGCCGGAGATATGTCGATACAAACTGAATACGCAAAACATCAACAAAATTTAGCGCGTTTTAAAGTTGATATCGCTTTTGTTTATAACTTAACCATCTATTCGAATTGTGCAACGAAACTTTGCAGACAGTCGCGGAGACACATGTTCTACTTAAGTACCAAGTTTCAGAAGTGCAGCTCTTGTACTGCCGGAGATATGTCGATACAAACTGAATACGCAAAACATCAACAAAATTTAGCGCGTTTTAAATTTGATATCGCTTTTGTTTATAACTTCCACATTTATTCGAATTGTGAAACGAAACTTGTCAAACAGTCGCGGATAGGCCTTTTCTACTGAAGTACCAAGTTTCAGAAGTGCAGCTCGTGACTGCCGGAGATATGTCGATACAAACTGAATACGCAAAACATCAACAAAATTTAGCGCGTTTTAAAGTTGATATCGCTTTTGTTTATAACTTCCATATTTATTCGAATTGTGCAACGAAACTTTGCAGACAGTCGCGGATAGGCCTTTTCTACTGAAGTACCAAGTTTCAGAAATGCAGCTTCTGTACTGCCGGAGATATGTCGATACAAACTGAATACGCAAAACATCAACAAAATTTAGCGCGTTTTAAAGTTGATATCGCTTTTGTTTATAACTTCCACATTTATTCGAATTGTGCAACGAAACTTTGCAGACAGTCGCGGAGACACATTTTCTACTGAAGTACCAAGTTTCAGAAGTGCAGCCTTTGTACTGCCGGAGATATGTCGATACAAACTGAATACGCAAAACATCAACAAAATTTAGCGCGTTTTAAAGTTGATATCGCTTTTGTTTATAACTTAACCATCTATTCGAATTGTGCAACGAAACTTTGCAGACAGTCGCGGAGACACATGTTCTACTGAAGTACCAAGTTTCAGAAGTGCAGCTCTTGTACTGCCGGAGATATGTCGATACAAACTGAATACGCAAAACATCAACAAAATTTAGCGCGTTTTAAAGTTGATATCGCTTTTATTTATAACTTCCACATTTATTCAAATTGTGTAACGAAACTTGTCAGACAGTCGCGGATAGGCCTTTTCTACTGAAGTACCAAGTTTCAGAAGTGCAGCTCGTGTACTGCCGGAGATATGTCGATACAAACTGAATACGCAAAACATCAACAAAATTTAGCGCGTTTTAAAGTTGATATCGCTTTTGTTTATAACTTCCACATTTATTCGAATTGTGCAACGAAACTATGCAGACAGTCGCGGAGACACATGTTTTACTGAAGTACCAAGTTTCAGAAGTGCAGCTCTTGTACTGCCGAAGATATGTCGACACAAACTGAATACGCAAAACATCAACAAAATTTAGCGCGTTTTAAAGTTGATATCGCTTTTGTTTATAACTTCCACATTTATTCGAATTGTGCAACGAAACTTTGCAGACAGTCGCGGAGACAAATTTTCTACTGAAGTACCAAGTTTCAGAAGTGCAGCCTTTGTACTGCCGGAGATATGTCGATACAAACTGAATACGCAAAACATCAACAAAATTTAGCGCGTTTTAAAGTTGATATCGCTTTTGTTTATAACTTTACCATCTATTCGAATTGTGCAACGAAACTTTGCAGACAGTCGCGGAGACACATGTTCTACTGAAGTACCAAGTATCAGAAGTGCAGCTCTTGTACTGCCGGAGATATGTCGATACAAACTGAATACGCAAAACATCAACAAAATTTAGCGCGTTTTAAATTTGATATCGCTTTTATTTATAACTTCCACATTTATTTGAATTGTGTAACGAAACTTGTCAGACAGTCGCGGATAGGCCTTTTCTACTGAAGTACCAAGTTTCAGAAGTGCAGCTCGTGTACTGCCGGAGATATGTCGATACAAACTGAATACGCAAAACATCAACAAAATTTAGCGCGTTTTAAAGTTGATATCGCTTTTGTTTATAACTTCCACATTTATTCGAATTGTGCAACGAAACTATGCAGACAGTCGCGGAGACACATGTTTTACTGAAGTACCAAGTTTCAGAAGTGCAGCTCTTGTACTGCCGAAGATATGTCGACACAAACTGAATACGAAAAATATCAACAAAATTTAGCGCGTTTTAAAGTTGATATCGCTTTTGTTTATAACTTCCACATTTATTCGAATTGTGCAACGAAACTTTGCAGACAGTCGCGGAGACACATGTTTTACTGAAGTACCAAGTTTCAGAAGTGCAGCTCTTGTACTGCTGGAGATATGTCGATACAAACTGAATACGCAAAACATCAACAAAATTTAGCGCGTTTTAAAGTTGATATCGCTTTTGTTTATAACTTAACCATCTATTCGAATTGTGCAACGAAACTTTGCAGACAGTCGCGGGGACACATGTTCTACTGAAGTACCAAGTTTCAGAAGTGCAGCTCTTGTACTGCCGGAGATATGTCGATACAAACTGAATACGCAAAACATCAACAAAATTTAGCGCGTTTTAAATTTGATATCGCTTTTGTTTATAACTTCCACATTTATTCGAATTGTGTAACGAAACTTGTCAGACAGTCGCGGATAGGCCTTTTCTACTGAAGTACCAAGTTTCAGAAGTGCAGCTCGTGTACTGCCGGAGATATGTCGATACAAACTGAATACGCAAAACATCAACAAAATTTAGCGCGTTTTAAAGTTGATATCGCTTTTGTTTATAACTTCCACATTTATTCGAATTGTGCAACGAAACTTTGCAGACAGTCGCGGAGACACATGTTTTACTGACGTACCAAGTTTCAGAAGTGCAGCTCTTGTACTGCCGAAGATATGTCGATACAAACTGAATACGAAAAATATCAACAAAATTTAGCGCGTTTTAAAGTTGATATCGCTTTTGTTTATAACTTCCACATTTATTCGTATTGTGCAACGAAACTTTGCAGACAGTCGCGGAGACACATGTTGTACTGAAGTACCAAGTTTCAGAAGTGCAGCTCTTGGACTGCCGGAGATATGTCGATACAAACTGAATACGCAAACTATCAACAAAATTTAGTGCGATTTAAAGTTGATATCGCTGTTTTTTAGTACTTCCAGATTCATTAGAATTGTGCAACGAAACTTTGCAGAGATAACCGGAGACACATGCTCTACTGAAGTACCAAGTTTAAGAAGTGCAGCTCTTGTGCTCCCGGAGATATGTCGATACAAACTGAATACGCAAAACATCAACAAAATTTAGCGCGTTTTAAAGCTGATATCGCTTTTGGTTATAACTTCCACATTTATTCGAATTGTGCAACGAAACTTTGCACAGATCAGCAAAGTCACATGTTCTACTGAAGTACCAAGTTTAAAAGTGCAGCTCTTGTACTGCCGGAGATATGTCGATACAAACTGAATACGCAAAACATCAACAAAATTTAGCGCGTTTTAAAGTTGATATCGCTTTTGTTTATAACTTAACCATCTATTCGAATTGTGCAACGAAACTTTGCAGACAGTCGCGGAGACACATGTTCTACTTAAGTACCAAGTTTCAGAAGTGCAGCTCTTGTACTGCCGGAGATATGTCGATACAAACTGAATACGCAAAACATCAACAAAATTTAGCGCGTTTTAAATTTGATATCGCTTTTGTTTATAACTTCCACATTTATTCGAATTGTGAAACGAAACTTGTCAGACAGTCGCGGATAGGCCTTTTCTACTGAAGTACCAAGTTTCAGAAGTGCAGCTCGTGACTGCCGGAGATATGTCGATACAAACTGAATACGCAAAACATCAACAAAATTTAGCGCGTTTTAAAGTTGATATCGCTTTTGTTTATAACTTCCATATTTATTCGAATTGTGCAACGAAACTTTGCAGACAGTCGCGGATAGGCCTTTTCTACTGAAGTACCAAGTTTCAGAAATGCAGCTTCTGTACTGCCGGAGATATGCTGATACAAACTGAATACGCAAAACATCAACAAAATTTAGCGCGTTTTAAAGTTGATATCGCTTTTGTTTATAACTTCCACATTTATTCGAATTGTGCAACGAAACTTTGCAGACAGTCGCGGAGACACATTTTCTACTGAAGTACCAAGTTTCAGAAGTGCAGCCTTTGTACTGCCGGAGATATGTCGATACAAACTGAATACGCAAAACATCAACAAAATTTAGCGCGTTTTAAAGTTGATATCGCTTTTGTTTATAACTTAACCATCTATTCGAATTGTGCAACGAAACTTTGCAGACAGTCGCGGAGACACATGTTCTACTGAAGTACCAAGTTTCAGAAGTGCAGCTCTTGTACTGCCGGAGATATGTCGATACAAACTGAATACGCAAAACATCAACAAAATTTAGCGCGTTTTAAAGTTGATATCGCTTTTATTTATAACTTCCACATTTATTCAAATTGTGTAACGAAACTTGTCAGACAGTCGCGGATAGGCCTTTTCTACTGAAGTACCAAGTTTCAGAAGTGCAGCTCGTGTACTGCCGGAGATATGTCGATACAAACTGAATACGCAAAACATCAACAAAATTTAGCGCGTTTTAAAGTTGATATCGCTTTTGTTTATAACTTCCACATTTATTCGAATTGTGCAACGAAACTATGCAGACAGTCGCGGAGACACATGTTTTACTGAAGTACCAAGTTTCAGAAGTGCAGCTCTTGTACTGCCGAAGATATGTCGACACAAACTGAATACGAAAAATATCAACAAAATTTAGCGCGTTTTAAAGTTGATATCGCTTTTGTTTATAACTTCCACATTTATTCGAATTGTGCAACGAAACTTTGCAGACAGTCGCGGAGACACATGTTTTACTGAAGTACCAAGTTTCAGAAGTGCAGCTCTTGGACTGCCGGAGATATGTCGATACAAACTGAATACGCAAACTATCAACAAAATTTAGTGCGATTTAAAGTTGATATCGCTGTTTTTTATAACTTCCACATTCATTAGAATTGTGCAACGAAACTTTGCAGAGATAACCAGAGACACATGTTCTACTGAAGTACCAAGTTTCAGAAGTGCAGCTCTTGTACTCCCGGAGATATGTCGATACAAACTGAATACGCAAAACATCAACAAAATTTAGCGCGTTTTAAAGTTGATATCGCTTTTGTTTATAACTTCCACATTTATTCGAATTGTGCAACGAAACTTTGCAGACAGTCGCGGAGACACATTTTCTACTGAAGTACCAAGTTTCAGAAGTGCAGCCTTTGTACTGCCGGAGATATGTCGATACAAACTGAATACGCAAACCATCAACAAAATTTAGCGCGTTTTAAAGTTGATATCGCTTTTGTTTATAACTTCCACATTTATTCGAATTGTGCAACGAAACTTTGCAGACAGTCGCGGATAGGCTTTTTTTTACTGAAGTACCAAGTTTCAGAAGTGCAGCTCCTGTACTGCCGGAGATATGTCGATACAAACTGAATACGCAAAACATCAACAAAATTTAGCGCGTTTTAAAGTTGATATCGCTTTTGTTTATAACTTCCACATTTATTCGAATTGTGCAACGAAACTTTGCAGACAGTCGCGGAGACACATGTTTTACTGAAGTACCAAGTTTCAGAAGTGCAGCCTTTGTACTGCCGGAGATATGTAGATACAAACTGAATACGCAAAACATCAACAAAATTTAGCGCGTTTTAAATGTGATATCGCTTTTGTTTATAACTTCCACATTTATTCGAATTGTGAAACGAAACTTGTCAGACAGTCGCGGATAGGCCTTTTCTACTGAAGTACCAAGTTTCAGAAGTGCAGCTCGTGACTGCCGGAGATATGTCGATACAAACTGAATACGCAAAACATCAACAAAATTTAGCGCGTTTTAAATTTGATATCGCTTTTGTTTATAACTTCCACATTTATTCGAATTGTGCAACGAAACTTTGCAGACAGTCGCGGATTGGCCTTTTCTACTGAAGTACCAAGTTTCAGAAATGCAGCTTCTGTACTGCCGGAGATATGTCGATACAAACTGAATACGCAAAACATCAACAAAATTTAGCGCGTTTTAAAGTTGATATCGCTTTTGTTTATAACTTCCACATTTATTCGAATTGTGCAACGAAACTTTGCAGACAGTCGCGGAGACACATTTTCTACTGAAGTACCAAGTTTCAGAAGTGCAGCCTTTGTACTGCCGGAGATATGTCGATACAAACTGAATACGCAAAACATCAACAAAATTTAGCGCGTTTTAAAGTTGATATCGCTTTTGTTTATAACTTTACCATCTATTCGAATTGTGCAACGAAACTTTGCAGACAGTCGCGGAGACACATGTTCTACTGAAGTACCAAGTTTCAGAAGTGCAGCTCTTGTACTGCCGGAGATATGTCGATACAAACTGAATACGCAAAACATCAACAAAATTTAGCGCGTTTTAAATTTGATATCGCTTTTATTTATAACTTCCACATTTATTCGAATTGTGTAACGAAACTTGTCAGACAGTCGCGGATAGGCCTTTTCTACTGAAGTACCAAGTTTCAGAAGTGCAGCTCGTGTACTGCCGGAGATATGTCGATACAAACTGAATACGCAAAACATCAACAAAATTTAGCGCGTTTTAAAGTTGATATCGCTTTTGTTTATAACTTCCACATTTATTCGAATTGTGCAACGAAACTATGCAGACAGTCGCGGAGACACATGTTTTACTGAAGTACCAAGTTTCAGAAGTGCAGCTCTTGTACTGCCGAAGATATGTCGACACAAACTGAATACGAAAAATATCAACAAAATTTAGCGCGTTTTAAAGTTGATATCGCTTTTGTTTATAACTTCCACATTTATTCGAATTGTGCAACGAAACTTTGCAGACAGTCGCGGAGACACATGTTTTACTGAAGTACCAAGTTTCAGAAGTGCAGCTCTTGGACTGCCGGAGATATGTCGATACAAACTGAATACGCAAACTATCAACAAAATTTAGTGCGATTTAAAGTTGATATCGCTGTTTTTTATAACTTCCACATTCATTAGAATTGTGCAACGAAACTTTGCAGAGATAACCAGAGACACATGTTCTACTGAAGTACCAAGTTTTAGAAGTGCAGCTCTTGTACTCCCGGAGATATGTCGATACAAACTGAATACGCAAAACATCAACAAAATTTAGCGCGTTTTAAAGTTGATATCGCTTTTGTTTATAACTTCCACATTTATTCGAATTGTGCAACGAAACTTTGCAGACAGTCGCGGAGACACATTTTCTACTGAAGTACCAAGTTTCAGAAGTGCAGCCTTTGTACTGCCGGAGATATGTCGATACAAACTGAATACGCAAACCATCAACAAAATTTAGCGCGTTTTAAAGTTGATATCGCTTTTGTTTATAACTTCCACATTTATTCGAATTGTGCAACGAAACTTTGCAGACAGTCGCGGATAGGCTTTTTTTACTGAAGTACCAAGTTTCAGAAGTGCAGCTCCTGTACTGCCGGAGATATGTCGATACAAACTGAATACGCAAAACATCAACAAAATTTAGCGCGTTTTAAAGTTGATATCGCTTTTGTTTATAACTTCCACATTTATTCGAATTGTGCAACGAAACTTTGCAGACAGTCGCGGAGACACATGTTTTACTGAAGTACCAAGTTTCAGAAGTGCAGCCTTTGTACTGCCGGAGATATGTAGATACAAACTGAATACGCAAAACATCAACAAAATTTAGCGCGTTTTAAATGTGATATCGCTTTTGTTTATAACTTCCACATTTATTCGAATTGTGAAACGAAACTTGTCAGACAGTCGCGGATAGGCCTTTTCTACTGAAGTACCAAGTTTCAGAAGTGCAGCTCGTGACTGCCGGAGATATGTCGATACAAACTGAATACGCAAAACATCAACAAAATTTAGCGCGTTTTAAATTTGATATCGCTTTTGTTTATAACTTCCACATTTATTCGAATTGTGTAACGAAACTTTGCAGACAGTCGCGGATAGGCCTTTTCTACTGAAGTACCAAGTTTCAGAAATGCAGCTTCGGTACTGCCGGAGATATGTCGATACAAACTGAATACGCAAAACATCAACAAAATTTAGCGCGTTTTAAAGTTGATATCGCTTTTGTTTATAACTTCCACATTTATTCGAATTGTGCAACGAAACTTTGCAGACAGTCGCGGAGACACATTTTCTACTGAAGTACCAAGTTTCAGAAGTGCAGCCTTTGTACTGCCGGAGATATGTCGATACAAACTGAATACGCAAAACATCAACAAAATTTAGCGCGTTTTAAAGTTGATATCGCTTTTGTTTATAACTTTACCATCTATTCGAATTGTGCAACGAAACTTTGCAGACAGTCGCGGAGACACATGTTCTACTGAAGTACTAAGTTTCAGAAGTGCAGCTCTTGTACTGCCGGAGATATGTCGATACAAACTGAATACGCAAAACATCAACAAAATTTAGCGCGTTTTAAATTTGATATCGCTTTTATTTATAACTTCCACATTTATTCGAATTGTGTAACGAAACTTGTCAGACAGTCGCGGATAGGCCTTTTCTACTGAAGTACCAAGTTTCAGAAGTGTAGCTCGTGTACTGCCGCGATATGTCGATACAAACTGAATACGCAAAACATCAACAAAATTTAGCGCGTTTTAAAGTTGATATCGCTTTTGTTTATAACTTCCACATTTATTCGAATTGTGCAACGAAACTATGCAGACAGTCGCGGAGACACATGTTTTACTGAAGTACCAAGTTTCAGAAGTGCAGCTCTTGTACTGCCGAAGATATGTCGACACAAACTGAATACGAAAAATATCAACAAAATTTAGCGCGTTTTAAAGTTGATATCGCTTTTGTTTATAACTTCCACATTTATTCGAATTGTGCAACGAAACTTTGCAGACAGTCGCGGAGACACATGTTTTACTGAAGTACCAAGTTTCAGAAGTGCAGCTCTTGGACTGCCGGAGATATGTCGATACAAACTGAATACGCAAACTATCAACAAAATTTAGTGCGATTTAAAGTTGATATCGCTGTTTTTTATAACTTCCACATTCATTAGAATTGTGCAACGAAACTTTGCAGAGATAACCAGAGACACATGTTCTACTGAAGTACCAAGTTTCAGAAGTGCAGCTCTTGTACTCCCGGAGATATGTCGATACAAACTGAATACGCAAAACATCAACAAAATTTAGCGCGTTTTAAAGTTGATATCGCTTTTGTTTATAACTTCCACATTTATTCGAATTGTGCAACGAAACTTTGCAGACAGTCGCGGAGACACATTTTCTACTGAAGTACCAAGTTTCAGAAGTGCAGCCTTTGTACTGCCGGAGATATGTCGATACAAACTAAATACGCAAACCATCAACAAAATTTAGCGCGTTTTAAAGTTGATATCGCTTTTGTTTATAACTTCCACATTTATTCGAATTGTGCAACGAAACTTTGCAGACAGTCGCGGATAGGCTTTTTTTACTGAAGTACCAAGTTTCAGAAGTGCAGCTCCTGTACTGCCGGAGATATGTCGATACAAACTGAATACGCAAAACATCAACAAAATTTAGCGCGTTTTAAAGTTGATATCGCTTTTGTTTATAACTTCCACATTTATTCGAATTGTGCAACGAAACTTTGCAGACAGTCGCGGAGACACATGTTTTACTGAAGTACCAAGTTTCAGAAGTGCAGCCTTTGTACTGCCGGAGATATGTAGATACAAACTGAATACGCAAAACATCAACAAAATTTAGCGCGTTTTAAATGTGATATCGCTTTTGTTTATAACTTCCACATTTATTCGAATTGTGAAACGAAACTTGTCAGACAGTCGCGGATAGGCCTTTTCTACTGAAGTACCAAGTTTCAGAAGTGCAGCTCGTGACTGCCGGAGATATGTCGATACAAACTGAATACGCAAAACATCAACAAAATTTAGCGCGTTTTAAATTTGATATCGCTTTTGTTTATAACTTCCACATTTATTCGAATTGTGCAACGAAACTTTGCAGACAGTCGCGGATTGGCCTTTTCTACTGAAGTACCAAGTTTCAGAAATGCAGCTTCTGTACTGCCGGAGATATGTCGATACAAACTGAATACGCAAAACATCAACAAAATTTAGCGCGTTTTAAAGTTGATATCGCTTTTGTTTATAACTTCCACATTTATTCGAATTGTGCAACGAAACTTTGCAGACAGTCGCGGAGACACATTTTCTACTGAAGTACCAAGTTTCAGAAGTGCAGCCTTTGTACTGCCGGAGATATGTCGATACAAACTGAATACGCAAAACATCAACAAAATTTAGCGCGTTTTAAAGTTGATATCGCTTTTGTTTATAACTTTACCATCTATTCGAATTGTGCAACGAAACTTTGCAGACAGTCGCTTAGACACATGTTCTACTGAAGTACCAAGTTTCAGAAGTGCAGCTCTTGTACTGCCGGAGATATGTCGATACAAACTGAATACGCAAAACATCAACAAAATTTAGCGCGTTTTAAATTTGATATCGCTTTTATTTATAACTTCCACATTTATTCGAATTGTGTAACGAAACTTGTCAGACAGTCGCGGATAGGCCTTTTCTACTGAAGTACCAAGTTTCAGAAGTGCAGCTCGTGTACTGCCGGAGATATGTCGATACAAACTGAATACGCAAAACATCAACAAAATTTAGCGCGTTTTAAAGTTGATATCGCTTTTGTTTATAACTTCCACATTTATTCGAATTGTGCAACGAAACTATGCAGACAGTCGCGGAGACACATGTTTTACTGAAGTACCAAGTTTCAGAAGTGCAGCTCTTGTACTGCCGAAGATATGTCGACACAAACTGAATACGAAAAATATCAACAAAATTTAGCGCGTTTTAAAGTTGATATCGCTTTTGTTTATAACTTCCACATTTATTCGAATTGTGCAACGAAACTTTGCAGACAGTCGCGGAGACACATGTTTTACTGAAGTACCAAGTTTCAGAAGTGCAGCTCTTGGACTGCCGGAGATATGTCGATACAAACTGAATACGCAAACTATCAACAAAATTTAGTGCGATTTAAAGTTGATATCGCTGTTTTTTATAACTTCCACATTCATTAGAATTGTGCAACGAAACTTTGCAGAGATAACCAGAGACACATGTTCTACTGAAGTACCAAGTTTCAGAAGTGCAGCTCTTGTACTCCCGGAGATATGTCGATACAAACTGAATACGCAAAACATCAACAAAATTTAGCGCGTTTTAAAGTTGATATCGCTTTTGTTTATAACTTCCACATTTATTCGAATTGTGCAACGAAACTTTGCAGACAGTCGCGGAGACACATTTTCTACTGAAGTACCAAGTTTCAGAAGTGCAGCCTTTGTACTGCCGGAGATATGTCGATACAAACTGAATACGCAAAACATCAACAAAATTTAGCGCGTTTTAAAGTTGATATCGCTTTTGTTTATAACTTTACCATCTATTCGAATTGTGCAACGAAACTTTGCAGACAGTCGCTTAGACACATGTTCTACTGAAGTACCAAGTTTCAGAAGTGCAGCTCTTGTACTGCCGGAGATATGTCGATACAAACTGAATACGCAAAACATCAACAAAATTTAGCGCGTTTTAAATTTGATATCGCTTTTATTTATAACTTCCACATTTATTCGAATTGTGTAACGAAACTTGTCAGACAGTCGCGGATAGGCCTTTTCTACTGAAGTACCAAGTTTCAGAAGTGCAGCTCGTGTACTGCCGGAGATATGTCGATACAAACTGAATACGCAAAACATCAACAAAATTTAGCGCGTTTTAAAGTTGATATCGCTTTTGTTTATAACTTCCACATTTATTCGAATTGTGCAACGAAACTATGCAGACAGTCGCGGAGACACATGTTTTACTGAAGTACCAAGTTTCAGAAGTGCAGCTCTTGTACTGCCGAAGATATGTCGACACAAACTGAATACGAAAAATATCAACAAAATTTAGCGCGTTTTAAAGTTGATATCGCTTTTGTTTATAACTTCCACATTTATTCGAATTGTGCAACGAAACTTTGCAGACAGTCGCGGAGACACATGTTTTACTGAAGTACCAAGTTTCAGAAGTGCAGCTCTTGGACTGCCGGAGATATGTCGATACAAACTGAATACGCAAACTATCAACAAAATTTAGTGCGATTTAAAGTTGATATCGCTGTTTTTTATAACTTCCACATTCATTAGAATTGTGCAACGAAACTTTGCAGAGATAACCAGAGACACATGTTCTACTGAAGTACCAAGTTTCAGAAGTGCAGCTCTTGTACTCCCGGAGATATGTCGATACAAACTGAATACGCAAAACATCAACAAAATTTAGCGCGTTTTAAAGTTGATATCGCTTTTGTTTATAACTTCCACATTTATTCGAATTGTGCAACGAAACTTTGCAGACAGTCGCGGAGACACATTTTCTACTGAAGTACCAAGTTTCAGAAGTGCAGCCTTTGTACTGCCGGAGATATGTCGATACAAACTGAATACGCAAACCATCAACAAAATTTAGCGCGTTTTAAAGTTGATATCGCTTTTGTTTATAACTTCCACATTTATTCGAATTGTGCAACGAAACTTTGCAGACAGTCGCGGATAGGCTTTTTTTACTGAAGTACCAAGTTTCAGAAGTGCAGCTCCTGTACTGCCGGAGATATGTCGATACAAACTGAATACGCAAAACATCAACAAAATTTAGCGCGTTTTAAAGTTGATATCGCTTTTGTTTATAACTTCCACATTTATTCGAATTGTGCAACGAAACTTTGCAGACAGTCGCGGAGACACATGTTTTACTGAAGTACCAAGTTTCAGAAGTGCAGCCTTTGTACTGCCGGAGATATGTAGATACAAACTGAATACGCAAAACATCAACAAAATTTAGCGCGTTTTAAATGTGATATCGCTTTTGTTTATAACTTCCACATTTATTCGAATTGTGAAACGAAACTTGTCAGACAGTCGCGGATAGGCCTTTTCTACTGAAGTACCAAGTTTCAGAAATGCAGCTTCTGTACTGCCGGAGATATGTCGATACAAACTGAATACGCAAAACATCAACAAAATTTAGCGCGTTTTAAAGTTGATATCGCTTTTGTTTATAACTTCCACATTTATTCGAATTGTGCAACGAAACTTTGCAGACAGTCGCGGATTGGCCTTTTCTACTGAAGTACCAAGTTTCAGAAATGCAGCTTCTGTACTGCCGGAGATATGTCGATACAAACTGAATACGCAAAACATCAACAAAATTTAGCGCGTTTTAAAGTTGATATCGCTTTTGTTTATAACTTCCACATTTATTCGAATTGTGCAACGAAACTTTGCAGACAGTCGCGGAGACACATTTTCTACTGAAGTACCAAGTTTCAGAAGTGCAGCCTTTGTACTGCCGGAGATATGTCGATACAAACTGAATACGCAAAACATCAACAAAATTTAGCGCGTTTTAAAGTTGATATCGCTTTTGTTTATAACTTTACCATCTATTCGAATTGTGCAACGAAACTTTGCAGACAGTCGCGGATAGGCCTTTTCTACTGAAGTACCAAGTTTCAGAAGTGCAGCTCGTGTACTGCCGGAGATATGTCGATACAAACTGAATACGCAAAACATCAACAAAATTTAGCGCGTTTTAAAGTTGATATCGCTTTTGTTTATAACTTCCACATTTATTCGAATTGTGCAACGAAACTATGCAGACAGTCGCGGAGACACATGTTTTACTGAAGTACCAAGTTTCAGAAGTGCAGCTCTTGTACTGCCGAAGATATGTCGACACAAACTGAATACGAAAAATATCAACAAAATTTAGCGCGTTTTAAAGTTGATATCGCTTTTGTTTATAACTTCCACATTTATTCGAATTGTGCAACGAAACTTTGCAGACAGTCGCGGAGACACATGTTTTACTGAAGTACCAAGTTTCAGAAGTGCAGCTCTTGGACTGCCGGAGATATGTCGATACAAACTGAATACGCAAACTATCAACAAAATTTAGTGCGATTTAAAGTTGATATCGCTGTTTTTTATAACTTCCACATTCATTAGAATTGTGCAACGAAACTTTGCAGAGATAACCAGAGACACATGTTCTACTGAAGTACCAAGTTTCAGAAGTGCAGCTCTTGTACTCCCGGAGATATGTCGATACAAACTGAATACGCAAAACATCAACAAAATTTAGCGCGTTTTAAAGTTGATATCGCTTTTGTTTATAACTTCCACATTTATTCGAATTGTGCAACGAAACTTTGCAGACAGTCGCGGAGACACATTTTCTACTGAAGTACCAAGTTTCAGAAGTGCAGCCTTTGTACTGCCGGAGATATGTCGATACAAACTGAATACGCAAAACATCAACAAAATTTAGCGCGTTTTAAAGTTGATATCGCTTTTGTTTATAACTTTACCATCTATTCGAATTGTGCAACGAAACTTTGCAGACAGTCGCTTAGACACATGTTCTACTGAAGTACCAAGTTTCAGAAGTGCAGCTCTTGTACTGCCGGAGATATGTCGATACAAACTGAATACGCAAAACATCAACAAAATTTAGCGCGTTTTAAATTTGATATCGCTTTTATTTATAACTTCCACATTTATTCGAATTGTGTAACGAAACTTGTCAGACAGTCGCGGATAGGCCTTTTCTACTGAAGTACCAAGTTTCAGAAGTGCAGCTCGTGTACTGCCGGAGATATGTCGATACAAACTGAATACGCAAAACATCAACAAAATTTAGCGCGTTTTAAAGTTGATATCGCTTTTGTTTATAACTTCCACATTTATTCGAATTGTGCAACGAAACTATGCAGACAGTCGCGGAGACACATGTTTTACTGAAGTACCAAGTTTCAGAAGTGCAGCTCTTGTACTGCCGAAGATATGTCGACACAAACTGAATACGAAAAATATCAACAAAATTTAGCGCGTTTTAAAGTTGATATCGCTTTTGTTTATAACTTCCACATTTATTCGAATTGTGCAACGAAACTTTGCAGACAGTCGCGGAGACACATGTTTTACTGAAGTACCAAGTTTCAGAAGTGCAGCTCTTGGACTGCCGGAGATATGTCGATACAAACTGAATACGCAAACTATCAACAAAATTTAGTGCGATTTAAAGTTGATATCGCTGTTTTTTATAACTTCCACATTCATTAGAATTGTGCAACGAAACTTTGCAGAGATAACCAGAGACACATGTTCTACTGAAGTACCAAGTTTCAGAAGTGCAGCTCTTGTACTCCCGGAGATATGTCGATACAAACTGAATACGCAAAACATCAACAAAATTTAGCGCGTTTTAAAGTTGATATCGCTTTTGTTTATAACTTCCACATTTATTCGAATTGTGCAACGAAACTTTGCAGACAGTCGCGGAGACACATTTTCTACTGAAGTACCAAGTTTCAGAAGTGCAGCCTTTGTACTGCCGGAGATATGTCGATACAAACTGAATACGCAAACCATCAACAAAATTTAGCGCGTTTTAAAGTTGATATCGCTTTTGTTTATAACTTCCACATTTATTCGAATTGTGCAACGAAACTTTGCAGACAGTCGCGGATAGGCTTTTTTTACTGAAGTACCAAGTTTCAGAAGTGCAGCTCCTGTACTGCCGGAGATATGTCGATACAAACTGAATACGCAAAACATCAACAAAATTTAGCGCGTTTTAAAGTTGATATCGCTTTTGTTTATAACTTCCACATTTATTCGAATTGTGCAACGAAACTTTGCAGACAGTCGCGGAGACACATGTTTTACTGAAGTACCAAGTTTCAGAAGTGCAGCCTTTGTACTGCCGGAGATATGTAGATACAAACTGAATACGCAAAACATCAACAAAATTTAGCGCGTTTTAAATGTGATATCGCTTTTGTTTATAACTTCCACATTTATTCGAATTGTGAAACGAAACTTGTCAGACAGTCGCGGATAGGCCTTTTCTACTGAAGTACCAAGTTTCAGAAATGCAGCTTCTGTACTGCCGGAGATATGTCGATACAAACTGAATACGCAAAACATCAACAAAATTTAGCGCGTTTTAAAGTTGATATCGCTTTTGTTTATAACTTCCACATTTATTCGAATTGTGCAACGAAACTTTGCAGACAGTCGCGGATTGGCCTTTTCTACTGAAGTACCAAGTTTCAGAAATGCAGCTTCTGTACTGCCGGAGATATGTCGATACAAACTGAATACGCAAAACATCAACAAAATTTAGCGCGTTTTAAAGTTGATATCGCTTTTGTTTATAACTTCCACATTTATTCGAATTGTGCAACGAAACTTTGCAGACAGTCGCGGAGACACATTTTCTACTGAAGTACCAAGTTTCAGAAGTGCAGCCTTTGTACTGCCGGAGATATGTCGATACAAACTGAATACGCAAAACATCAACAAAATTTAGCGCGTTTTAAAGTTGATATCGCTTTTGTTTATAACTTTACCATCTATTCGAATTGTGCAACGAAACTTTGCAGACAGTCGCGGATAGGCCTTTTCTACTGAAGTACCAAGTTTCAGAAGTGCAGCTCGTGTACTGCCGGAGATATGTCGATACAAACTGAATACGCAAAACATCAACAAAATTTAGCGCGTTTTAAAGTTGATATCGCTTTTGTTTATAACTTCCACATTTATTCGAATTGTGCAACGAAACTATGCAGACAGTCGCGGAGACACATGTTTTACTGAAGTACCAAGTTTCAGAAGTGCAGCTCTTGTACTGCCGAAGATATGTCGACACAAACTGAATACGAAAAATATCAACAAAATTTAGCGCGTTTTAAAGTTGATATCGCTTTTGTTTATAACTTCCACATTTATTCGAATTGTGCAACGAAACTTTGCAGACAGTCGCGGAGACACATGTTTTACTGAAGTACCAAGTTTCAGAAGTGCAGCTCTTGGACTGCCGGAGATATGTCGATACAAACTGAATACGCAAACTATCAACAAAATTTAGTGCGATTTAAAGTTGATATCGCTGTTTTTTATAACTACCACATTCATTAGAATTGTGCAACGAAACTTTGCAGAGATAACCAGAGACACATGTTCTACTGAAGTACCAAGTTTCAGAAGTGCAGCTCTTGTACTCCCGGAGATATGTCGATACAAACTGAATACGCAAAACATCAACAAAATTTAGCGCGTTTTAAAGTTGATATCGCTTTTGTTTATAACTTCCACATTTATTCGAATTGTGCAACGAAACTTTGCAGACAGTCGCGGAGACACATTTTCTACTGAAGTACCAAGTTTCAGAAGTGCAGCTCTTGTACTGCCGGAGATATGTCGATACAAACTGAATACGCAAACCATCAACAAAATTTAGCGCGTTTTAAAGTTGATATCGCTTTTGTTTATAACTTCCACATTTATTCGAATTGTGCAACGAAACTTTGCAGACAGTCGCGGATAGGCTTTTTTTACTGAAGTACCAAGTTTCAGAAGTGCAGCTCCTGTACTGCCGGAGATATGTCGATACAAACTGAATACGCAAAACATCAACAAAATTTAGCGCGTTTTAAAGTTGATATCGCTTTTGTTTATAACTTCCACATTTATTCGAATTGTGCAACGAAACTTTGCAGACAGTCGCGGAGACACATGTTTTACTGAAGTACCAAGTTTCAGAAGTGCAGCCTTTGTACTGCCGGAGATATGTAGATACAAACTGAATACGCAAAACATCAACAAAATTTAGCGCGTTTTAAATTTGATATCGCTTTTGTTTATAACTTCCACATTTATTCGAATTGTGCAACGAAACTTGTCAGACTATCGCGGATAGGCATTTTCTACTGAAGTACCAAGTTTCAGAAGTGCAGCTCGTGACTGCCGGAGATATGTCGATACAAACTGAATACGCAAAACATCAACAAAATTTAGCGCGTTTTAAATTTGATATCGCTTTTGTTTATAACTTCCACATTTATTCGAATTGTGCAACGAAACTTTGCAGACAGTCGCGGATAGGCCTTTTCTACTGAAGTACCAAGTTTCAGAAATGCAGCTTCTGTACTGCCGGAGATATGTCGATACAAACTGAATACGCAAACCATCAACAAAATTTAGCGCGTTTTAAAGTTGATATCGCTTTTGTTTATAACTTCCACATTTATTCGAATTGTGCAACGAAACTTTGCAGACAGTCGCGGATAGGCTTTTTTTACTGAAGTACCAAGTTTCAGAAGTGCAGCTCCTGTACTGCCGGAGATATGTCGATACAAACTGAATACGCAAAACATCAACAAAATTTAGCGCGTTTTAAAGTTGATATCGCTTTTGTTTATAACTTCCACATTTATTCGAATTGTGCAACGAAACTTTGCAGACAGTCGCGGAGACACATGTTTTACTGAAGTACCAAGTTTCAGAAGTGCAGCCTTTGTACTGCCGGAGATATGTAGATACAAACTGAATACGCAAAACATCAACAAAATTTAGCGCGTTTTAAATTTGATATCGCTTTTGTTTATAACTTCCACATTTATTCGAATTGTGCAACGAAACTTGTCAGACTATCGCGGATAGGCATTTTCTACTGAAGTACCAAGTTTCAGAAGTGCAGCTCGTGACTGCCGGAGATATGTCGATACAAACTGAATACGCAAAACATCAACAAAATTTAGCGCGTTTTAAATTTGATATCGCTTTTGTTTATAACTTCCACATTTATTCGAATTGTGCAACGAAACTTTGCAGACAGTCGCGGATAGGCCTTTTCTACTGAAGTACCAAGTTTCAGAAATGCAGCTTCTGTACTGCCGGAGATATGTCGATACAAACTGAATACGCAAAACATCAACAAAATTTTGCGCGTTTTAAAGTTGATATCGCTTTTGTTTATAACTTCCACATTTATTCGAATTGTGCAACGAAACTTTGCAGACAGTCGCGGAGACACATTTTCTACTGCAGTACCAAGTTTCAGAAGTGCAGCCTTTGTACTGCCGGAGATATGTCGATACAAACTGAATACGCAAAACATCAACAAAATTTAGCGCGTTTTAAAGTTGATATCGCTTTTGTTTATAACTTCCACATTTATTCGGATTGTGCAACGAAACTTTGCAGACAGTCGCGGATAGGCCTTTTCTACTGAAGTACAAAGTTTCAGAAGTGCAGCTCCTGTACTGCCGGAGATATGTCGATACAAACTGAATACGCAAAACATCAACAAAATTTAGCGCGTTTTAAATTTGATATCGCTTTTGTTTATAACTTCCACATTTATTCGAATTGTGCAACGAAACTTTGCAGACAGTCGCGGAGACACATGTTTTACTGAAGTACCAAGTTTCAGAAGTGCAGCTCTTGTACTGCCGGAGATATGTCGATACAAACTGAATACGCAAAACATCAACAAAATTTAGCGCGTTTTAAATTTGATATCGCTTTTGTTTATAACTTCAACATTTATTCGAATTGTGAAACGAAACTTGTCAGACAGTCGCGGATAGGCCTTTTCTACTGAAGTACCAAGTTTCAGAAGTGCAGCTTTTGTACTGGCGGAGATATGTCGATACAAACTGAATACGCAAAACATCAACAAAATTTAGCGCGTTTTAAAGTTGATATCGCTTTTGTTTATAACTTCCACATTTATTCGAATTGTGCAACGAAACTTTGCAGACAGTCGCGGAGACACATGTTTTACTGAAGTACCAAGTTTCAGAAGTGCAGCTCTTGGACTGCCGGAGATATGTCGATACAAACTGAATACGCAAAACATCAACAAAATTTAGCGCGTTTTAAAGTTGATATCGCTTTTATTTATAACTTCCACATTTATTCGAATTGTGTAACGAAACTTGTCAGACAGTCGCGGATAGGCCTTTTCTACTGAAGTACCAAGTTTCAGAAGTGCAGCTAGTGTACTGCCGGAGATATGTCGATACAAACTGAATACGCAAAACATCAACAAAATTTAGCGCGTTTTAAAGTTGATATCGCTTTTGTTTATAACTTCCACATTTATTCGAATTGTGCAACGAAACTATGCAGACAGTCGCGGAGACACATGTTTTACTGAAGTACCAAGTTTCAGAAGTGCAGCTCTTGTACTGCCGAAGATATGTCGACACAAACTGAATACGAAAAATATCAACAAAATTTAGCGCGTTTTAAAGTTGATATCGCTTTTGTTTATAACTTCCACATTTATTCGAATTGTGCAACGAAACTTTGCAGACAGTCGCGGAGACACATGTTTTACTGAAGTACCAAGTTTCAGAAGTGCAGCTCTTGGACTGCCGGAGATATGTCGATACAAACTGAATACGCAAACTATCAACAAAATTTAGTGCGATTTAAAGTTGATATCGCTGTTTTTTATAACTTCCACATTCATTAGAATTGTGCAACGAAACTTTGCAGAGATAACCAGAGACACATGTTCTACTGAAGTACCAAGTTTCAGAAGTGCAGCTCTTGTACTCCCGGAGATATGTCGATACAAACTGAATACGCAAAACATCAACAAAATTTAGCGCGTTTTAAAGTTGATATCGCTTTTTTTTATAACTTCCAGATTCATTAGAATTGTGCAACGAAACTTTGCAGAGATTACCGGAGACACATGTTCTACTGAAGTACCAAGTTTCAGAAGTGCAGCTCTTGTGCTGCCGGAGATATGTCGATACAAACTGAATACGCAAACATCAACAAAATTTAGCGCGTTTTAAAGTTGATATCGCTTTTGGTTATAACTTCCACATTTATTCGAATTGTGCAACGAAGCTTTGCACAGATCAGCAAAGTCACATGGTCTACTGAAGTACCAAGTTTCAGAAGTGCAGCTCTTGTACTGCCGAAGATATGTCGACACAAACTGAATACGAAAAATATCAACAAAATTTAGCGCGTTTTAAAGTTGATATCGCTTTTGTTTATAACTTCCACATTTATTCGAATTGTGCAACGAAACTTTGCAGACAGTCGCGGAGACACATGTTTTACTGAAGTACCAAGTTTCAGAAGTGCAGCTCTTGGACTGCCGGAGATATGTCGATACAAACTGAATACGCAAACTATCAACAAAATTTAGTGCGATTTAAAGTTGATATCGCTGTTTTTTATAACTTCCACATTCATTAGAATTGTGCAACGAAACTTTGCAGAGATAACCAGAGACACATGTTCTACTGAAGTACCAAGTTTCAGAAGTGCAGCTCTTGTACTCCCGGAGATATGTCGATACAAACTGAATACGCAAAACATCAACAAAATTTAGCGCGTTTTAAAGTTGATATCGCTTTTTTTTATAACTTCCAGATTCATTAGAATTGTGCAACGAAACTTTGCAGAGATTACCGGAGACACATGTTCTACTGAAGTACCAAGTTTCAGAAGTGCAGCTCTTGTGCTGCCGGAGATATGTCGATACAAACTGAATACGCAAACATCAACAAAATTTAGCGCGTTTTAAAGTTGATATCGCTTTTGGTTATAACTTCCACATTTATTCGAATTGTGCAACGAAGCTTTGCACAGATCAGCAAAGTCACATGGTCTACTGAAGTACCAAGTTTCAGAAGTGCAGCTCTTGTACTGCCGGAGATATGTCGATACAAACTGAATACGCAAAACATCAACAAAATTTAGCGCGTTTTAAAGTTGATATCGCTTTTGTTTATAACTAAACCATCTATTCAAATTGTGCAACGAAACTTTGCAGACAGTCGCGGAGACACATGTTCTACTTAAGTACCAAGTTTCAGAAGTGCAGCTCTTGTACTGCCGGAGATATGTCGATACAAACTGAATACGCAAAACATCAACAAAATTTAGCGCGTTTTAAATTTGATATCGCTTTTGTTTATAACTTCCACATTTATTCGAATTGTGAAACGAAACTTGTCAGACAGTCGCGGATAGGCCTTTTCTTCTGAAGTACCAAGTTTCAGAAATGCAGCCTCTGTACTGCCGGAGATATGTCGATACAAACTGAATACGCAAAACATCAACAAAATTTAGCGCGTTTTAAAGTTGATATCGCTTTTGTTTATAACTTCCACATTTATTCGAATTGTGCAACGAAACTTTGCAGACAGTCGCGGAGACTCATTTTCTACTGAAGTACCAAGTTTCAGAAGTGCAGCCTTTGTACTGCCGGAGATATTTCGATACACACTGAATACGCAAAACATCAACAAAATTTAGCGCGTTTTAAAGTTGATATCGCTTTTCTGTATAACTTAACCATCTATTCGAATTGTGCAACGAAACTTTGCAGACAGTCGCGGAGACACATGTTCTACTGAAGTACTAAGTTTCAGAAGTGCAGCTCTTGTACTGCCGGAGATATGTCGATACAAACTGAATACGCAAAACATCAACAAAATTTAGCGCGTTTTAAATTTGATATCGCTTTTGTTTATAACTTCCACATTTATTCGAATTGTGCAACGAAACTTGTCAGACAGTCGCGGATAGGCCTTTTCTACTGAAGTACCAAGTTTCAGAAGTGCAGCTCGTGTACTGCCGGAGATATGTCGATACAAACTGAATACGCAAAACATCAACAAAATTTAGCGCGTTTTAAAGTTGATATCGCTTTTGTTTATAACTTCCACATTTATTCGAATTGTGCAACGAAACTTTGCAGACAGTCGCGGATAGGCCTTTTCTACTGAAGTACAAAGTTTCAGAAGTGCAGCTCCTGTACTGCCGGAGATATGTCGATACAAACTGAATACGCAAAACATCAACAAAATTTAGCGCGTTTTAAATTTGATATCGCTTTTGTTTATAACTTCCACATTTATTCGAATTGTGCAACGAAACTTTGCAGACAGTCGCGGAGACACATGTTTTACTGAAGTACCAAGTTTCAGAAGTGAAGCTCTTGGACTGCCGGAGATATGTCGATACAAACTGAATACGCAAAACATCAACAAAATTTAGCGCGTTTTAAAGTTGATATCGCTTTTATTTATAACTTCCACATTTATTCGAATTGTGTAACGAAACTTGTCAGACAGTCGCGGATAGGCCTTTTCTACTGAAGTACCAAGTTTCAGAAGTGCAGCTAGTGTACTGCCGGAGATATGTCGATACAAACTGAATACGCAAAACATCAACAAAATTTAGCGCGTTTTAAAGTTGATATCGCTTTTGTTTATAACTTCCACATTTATTCGAATTGTGCAACGAAACTATGCAGACAGTCGCGGAGACACATGTTTTACTGAAGTACCAAGTTTCAGAAGTGCAGCTCTTGTACTGCCGAAGATATGTCGACACAAACTGAATACGAAAAATATCAACAAAATTTAGCGCGTTTTAAAGTTGATATCGCTTTTGTTTATAACTTCCACATTTATTCGAATTGTGCAACGAAACTTTGCAGACAGTCGCGGAGACACATGTTTTACTGAAGTACCAAGTTTCAGAAGTGCAGCTCTTGGACTGCCGGAGATATGTCGATACAAACTGAATACGCAAACTATCAACAAAATTTAGTGCGATTTAAAGTTGATATCGCTGTTTTTTATAACTTCCACATTCATTAGAATTGTGCAACGAAACTTTGCAGAGATAACCAGAGACACATGTTCTACTGAAGTACCAAGTTTCAGAAGTGCAGCTCTTGTACTCCCGGAGATATGTCGATACAAACTGAATACGCAAAACATCAACAAAATTTAGCGCGTTTTAAAGTTGATATCGCTTTTTTTTATAACTTCCAGATTCATTAGAATTGTGCAACGAAACTTTGCAGAGATTACCGGAGACACATGTTCTACTGAAGTACCAAGTTTCAGAAGTGCAGCTCTTGTGCTGCCGGAGATATGTCGATACAAACTGAATACGCAAACATCAACAAAATTTAGCGCGTTTTAAAGTTGATATCGCTTTTGGTTATAACTTCCACATTTATTCGAATTGTGCAACGAAGCTTTGCACAGATCAGCAAAGTCACATGGTCTACTGAAGTACCAAGTTTCAGAAGTGCAGCTCTTGTACTGCCGGAGATATGTCGATACAAACTGAATACGCAAAACATCAACAAAATTTAGCGCGTTTTAAAGTTGATATCGCTTTTGTTTATAACTAAACCATCTATTCAAATTGTGCAACGAAACTTTGCAGACAGTCGCGGAGACACATGTTCTACTTAAGTACCAAGTTTCAGAAGTGCAGCTCTTGTACTGCCGGAGATATGTCGATACAAACTGAATACGCAAAACATCAACAAAATTTAGCGCGTTTTAAATTTGATATCGCTTTTGTTTATAACTTCCACATTTATTCGAATTGTGAAACGAAACTTGTCAGACAGTCGCGGATAGGCCTTTTCTTCTGAAGTACCAAGTTTCAGAAATGCAGCCTCTGTACTGCCGGAGATATGTCGATACAAACTGAATACGCAAAACATCAACAAAATTTAGCGCGTTTTAAAGTTGATATCGCTTTTGTTTATAACTTCCACATTTATTCGAATTGTGCAACGAAACTTTGCAGACAGTCGCGGAGACTCATTTTCTACTGAAGTACCAAGTTTCAGAAGTGCAGCCTTTGTACTGCCGGAGATATTTCGATACACACTGAATACGCAAAACATCAACAAAATTTAGCGCGTTTTAAAGTTGATATCGCTTTTCTGTATAACTTAACCATCTATTCGAATTGTGCAACGAAACTTTGCAGACAGTCGCGGAGACACATGTTCTACTGAAGTACTAAGTTTCAGAAGTGCAGCTCTTGTACTGCCGGAGATATGTCGATACAAACTGAATACGCAAAACATCAACAAAATTTAGCGCGTTTTAAATTTGATATCGCTTTTGTTTATAACTTCCACATTTATTCGAATTGTGCAACGAAACTTGTCAGACAGTCGCGGATAGGCCTTTTCTACTGAAGTACCAAGTTTCAGAAGTGCAGCTCGTGTACTGCCGGAGATATGTCGATACAAACTGAATACGCAAAACATCAACAAAATTTAGCGCGTTTTAAAGTTGATATCGCTTTTGTTTATAACTTCCACATTTATTCGAATTGTGCAACGAAACTTTGCAGACAGTCGCGGATAGGCCTTTTCTACTGAAGTACAAAGTTTCAGAAGTGCAGCTCCTGTACTGCCGGAGATATGTCGATACAAACTGAATACGCAAAACATCAACAAAATTTAGCGCGTTTTAAATTTGATATCGCTTTTGTTTATAACTTCCACATTTATTCGAATTGTGCAACGAAACTTTGCAGACAGTCGCGGAGACACATGTTTTACTGAAGTACCAAGTTTCAGAAGTGAAGCTCTTGGACTGCCGGAGATATGTCGATACAAACTGAATACGCAAAACATCAACAAAATTTAGCGCGTTTTAAAGTTGATATCGCTTTTATTTATAACTTCCACATTTATTCGAATTGTGTAACGAAACTTGTCAGACAGTCGCGGATAGGCCTTTTCTACTGAAGTACCAAGTTTCAGAAGTGCAGCTAGTGTACTGCCGGAGATATGTCGATACAAACTGAATACGCAAAACATCAACAAAATTTAGCGCGTTTTAAAGTTGATATCGCTTTTGTTTATAACTTCCACATTTATTCGAATTGTGCAACGAAACTATGCAGACAGTCGCGGAGACACATGTTTTACTGAAGTACCAAGTTTCAGAAGTGCAGCTCTTGTACTGCCGAAGATATGTCGACACAAACTGAATACGAAAAATATCAACAAAATTTAGCGCGTTTTAAAGTTGATATCGCTTTTGTTTATAACTTCCACATTTATTCGAATTGTGCAACGAAACTTTGCAGACAGTCGCGGAGACACATGTTTTACTGAAGTACCAAGTTTCAGAAGTGCAGCTCTTGGACTGCCGGAGATATGTCGATACAAACTGAATACGCAAACTATCAACAAAATTTAGTGCGATTTAAAGTTGATATCGCTGTTTTTTATAACTTCCACATTCATTAGAATTGTGCAACGAAACTTTGCAGAGATAACCAGAGACACATGTTCTACTGAAGTACCAAGTTTCAGAAGTGCAGCTCTTGTACTCCCGGAGATATGTCGATACAAACTGAATACGCAAAACATCAACAAAATTTAGCGCGTTTTAAAGTTGATATCGCTTTTTTTTATAACTTCCAGATTCATTAGAATTGTGCAACGAAACTTTGCAGAGATTACCGGAGACACATGTTCTACTGAAGTACCAAGTTTCAGAAGTGCAGCTCTTGTGCTGCCGGAGATATGTCGATACAAACTGAATACGCAAACATCAACAAAATTTAGCGCGTTTTAAAGTTGATATCGCTTTTGGTTATAACTTCCACATTTATTCGAATTGTGCAACGAAGCTTTGCACAGATCAGCAAAGTCACATGGTCTACTGAAGTACCAAGTTTCAGAAGTGCAGCTCTTGTACTGCCGGAGATATGTCGATACAAACTGAATACGCAAAACATCAACAAAATTTAGCGCGTTTTAAAGTTGATATCGCTTTTGTTTATAACTAAACCATCTATTCAAATTGTGCAACGAAACTTAGCAGACAGTCGCGGAGACACATGTTCTACTTAAGTACCAAGTTTCGGAAGTGCAGCTCTTGTACTGCCGGAGATATGTCGATACAAACTGAATACGCAAAACATCAACAAAATTTAGCGCGTTTTAAATTTGATATCGCTTTTGTTTATAACTTCCACATTTATTCGAATTGTGAAACGAAACTTGTCAGACAGTCGCGGATAGGCCTTTTCTTCTGAAGTACCAAGTTTCAGAAATGCAGCCTCTGTACTGCCGGAGATATGTCGATACAAACTGAATACGCAAAACATCAACAAAATTTAGCGCGTTTTAAAGTTGATATCGCTTTTGTTTATAACTTCCACATTTATTCGAATTGTGCAACGAAACTTTGCAGACAGTCGCGGAGACACATTTTCTACTGAAGTACCAAGTTTCAGAAGTGCAGCCTTTGTACTGCCGGAGATATTTCGATACACACTGAATACGCAAAACATCAACAAAATTTAGCGCGTTTTAAAGTTGATATCGCTTTTCTGTATAACTTAACCATCTATTCGAATTGTGCAACGAAACTTTGCAGACAGTCGCGGAGACACATGTTCTACTGAAGTACTAAGTTTCAGAAGTGCAGCTCTTGTACTGCCGGAGATATGTCGATACAAACTGAATACGCAAAACATCAACAAAATTTAGCGCGTTTTAAATTTGATATCGCTTTTGTTTATAACTTCCACATTTATTCGAATTGTGCAACGAAACTTGTCAGACAGTCGCGGATAGGCCTTTTCTACTGAAGTACCAAGTTTCAGAAGTGCAGCTCGTGTACTGCCGGAGATATGTCGATACAAACTGAATACGCAAAACATCAACAAAATTTAGCGCGTTTTAAAGTTGATATCGCTTTTGTTTATAACTTCCACATTTATTCGAATTGTGCAACGAAACTTTGCAGACAGTCGCGGATAGGCCTTTTCTACTGAAGTACAAAGTTTCAGAAGTGCAGCTCCTGTACTGCCGGAGATATGTCGATACAAACTGAATACGCAAAACATCAACAAAATTTAGCGCGTTTTAAATTTAATATCGCTTTTGTTTATAACTTCCACATTTATTCGAATTGTGCAACGAAACTTTGCAGACAGTCGCGGAGACACATGTTTTACTGAAGTACCAAGTTTCAGAAGTGCAGCTCTTGTACTGCCGGAGATATGTCGATACAAACTGAATACGCAAAACATCAACAAAATTTAGCGCGTTTTAAATTTGATATCGCTTTTGTTTATAACTTCAACATTTATTCGAATTGTGAAACGAAACTTGTCAGACAGTCGCGGATAGGCCATTTCTACTGAAGTACCAAGTTTCAGAAGTGCAGCTCGTGTACTGCCGGAGATATGTCGATACAAACTGAATACGCAAAACATCAACAAAATTTAGCGCGTTTTAAAGTTGATATCGCTTTTGTTTATAACTTCCACATTTATTCGAATTGTGCAACGAAACTTTGCAGACAGTCGCGGATAGGCCTTTTCTACTGAAGTACAAAGTTTCAGAAGTGCAGCTCCTGTACTGCCGGAGATATGTCGATACAAACTGAATACGCAAAACATCAACAAAATTTAGCGCGTTTTAAATTTGATATCGCTTTTGTTTATAACTTCTACATTTATTCGAATTGTGCAACGAAACTTTGCAGACAGTCGCGGAGACACATGTTTTACTGAAGTACCAAGTTTCAGAAGTGCAGCTCTTGTACTGCCGGAGATATGTCGATACAAACTGAATACGCAAAACATCAACAAAATTTAGCGCGTTTTAAATTTGATATCGCTTTTGTTTATAACTTCAACATTTATTCGAATTGTGAAACGAAACTTGTCAGACAGTCGCGGATAGGCCTTTTCTACTGAAGTACCAAGTTTCAGAAGTGCAGCTCGTGACTGCCGGAGATATGTCGATACAAACTGAATACGCAAAACATCAACAAAATTTAGCGCGTTTTAAAGTTGATATCGCTTTTGTTTATAACTTTACCATCTATTCGAATTGTGCAACGAAACTTTGCAGACAGTCGCGGAGACACATGTTCTACTGAAGTACCAAGTTTCAGAAGTGCAGCTCTTGTACTGCCGGAGATATGTCGATACAAACTGAATACGCAAAACATCAACAAAATTTAGCGCGTTTTAAATTTGATATCGCTTTTATTTATAACTTCCACATTTATTCGAATTGTGTAACGAAACTTGTCAGACAGTCGCGGATAGGCCTTTTCTACTGAAGTACCAAGTTTCAGAAGTGCAGCTCGTGTTCTGCCGGAGATATGTCGATACAAACTGAATACGCAAAACATCAACAAAATTTAGCGCGTTTTAAAGTTGATATCGCTTTTGTTTATAACTTCCACATTTATTCGAATTGTGCAACGAAACTATGCAGACAGTCGCGGAGACACATGTTTTACTGAAGTACCAAGTTTCAGAAGTGCAGCTCTTGTACTGCCGAAGATATGTCGACACAAACTGAATACGAAAAATATCAACAAAATTTAGCGCGTTTTAAAGTTGATATCGCTTTTGTTTATAACTTCCACATTTATTCGAATTGTGCAACGAAACTTTGCAGACAGTCGCGGAGACACATGTTTTACTGAAGTACCAAGTTTCAGAAGTGCAGCTCTTGGACTGCCGGAGATATGTCGATACAAACTGAATACGCAAACTATCAACAAAATTTAGTGCGATTTAAAGTTGATATCGCTGTTTTTTATAACTTCCACATTCATTAGAATTGTGCAACGAAACTTTGCAGAGATAACCAGAGACAAATGTTCTACTGAAGTACCAAGTTTCAGAAGTGCAGCTCTTGTACTCCCGGAGATATGTCGATACAAACTGAATACGCAAACCATCAACAAAATTTAGCGCGTTTTAAAGTTGATATCGCTTTTGTTTATAACTTCCACATTTATTCGAATTGTGCAACGAAACTTTGCAGACAGTCGCGGATAGGCTTTTTTTACTGAAGTACCAAGTTTCAGAAGTGCAGCTCCTGTACTGCCGGAGATATGTCGATACAAACTGAATACGCAAAACATCAACAAAATTTAGCGCGTTTTAAAGTTGATATCGCTTTTGTTTATAACTTCCACATTTATTCGAATTGTGCAACGAAACTTTGCAGACAGTCGCGGAGACACATGTTTTACTGAAGTACCAAGTTTCAGAAGTGCAGCCTTTGTACTGCCGGAGATATGTAGATACAAACTGAATACGCAAAACATCAACAAAATTTAGCGCGTTTTAAATGTGATATCGCTTTGGTTTATAACTTCCACATTTATTCGAATTGTGAAACGAAACTTGTCAGACAGTCGCGGATAGGCCTTTTCTACTGAAGTACCAAGTTTCAGAAGTGCAGCTCGTGACTGCCGGAGATATGTCGATACAAACTGAATACGCAAAACATCAACAAAATTTAGCGCGTTTTAAATTTGATATCGCTTTTGTTTATAACTTCCACATTTATTCGAATTGTGCAACGAAACTTTGCAGACAGTCGCGGATTGGCCTTTTCTACTGAAGTACCAAGTTTCAGAAATGCAGCTTCTGTACTGCCGGAGATATGTCGATACAAACTGAATACGCAAAACATCAACAAAATTTAGCGCGTTTTAAAGTTGATATCGCTTTTGTTTATAACTTCCACATTTATTCGAATTGTGCAACGAAACTTTGCAGACAGTCGCGGAGACACATTTTCTACTGAAGTACCAAGTTTCAGAAGTGCAGCCTTTGTACTGCCGGAGATATGTCGATACAAACTGAATACGCAAAACATCAACAAAATTTAGCGCGTTTTAAAGTTGATATCGCTTTTGTTTATAACTTTACCATCTATTCGAATTGTGCAACGAAACTTTGCAGACAGTCGCGGAGACACATGTTCTACTGAAGTACCAAGTTTCAGAAGTGCAGCTCTTGTACTGCCGGAGATATGTCGATACAAACTGAATACGCAAAACATCAACAAAATTTAGCGCGTTTTAAATTTGATATCGCTTTTATTTATAACTTCCACATTTATTCGAATTGTGTAACGAAACTTGTCAGACAGTCGCGGATAGACCTTTTCTACTGAAGTACCAAGTTTCAGAAGTGCAGCTCGTGTACTGCCGGAGATATGTCGATACAAACTGAATACGCAAAACATCAACAAAATTTAGCGCGTTTTAAAGTTGATATCGCTTTTGTTTATAACTTCCAGATTTATTCGAATTGTGCAACGAAACTTTGCAGACAGTCGCGGATAGGCCTTTTCTACTGACGTACAAAGTTTCAGAAGTGCAGCTCCTGTACTGCCGGAGATATGTCGATACAAACTGAATACGCAAAACATCAACAAAATTTAGCGCGTTTTAAATTTGATATCGCTTTTGTTTATAACTTCCACATTTATTCGAATTGTGCAACGAAACTTTGCAGACAGTCGCGGAGACACATGTTTTACTGAAGTACCAAGTTTCAGAAGTGCAGCTCTTGTACTGCCGGAGATATGTCGATACAAACTGAATACGCAAAACATCAACAAAATTTAGCGCGTTTTAAATTTGATATCGCTTTTGTTTATAACTTCAACATTTATTCGAATTGTGAAACGAAACTTGTCAGACAGTCGCGGATAGGCCATTTCTACTGAAGTACCAAGTTTCAGAAGTGCAGCTCGTGTACTGCCGGAGATATGTCGATACAAACTGAATACGCAAAACATCAACAAAATTTAGCGCGTTTTAAAGTTGATATCGCTTTTGTTTATAACTTCCACATTTATTCGAATTGTGCAACGAAACTTTGCAGACAGTCGCGGATAGGCCTTTTCTACTGAAGTACAAAGTTTCAGAAGTGCAGCTCCTGTACTGCCGGAGATATGTCGATACAAACTGAATACGCAAAACATCAACAAAATTTAGCGCGTTTTAAATTTGATATCGCTTTTGTTTATAACTTCTACATTTATTCGAATTGTGCAACGAAACTTTGCAGACAGTCGCGGAGACACATGTTTTACTGAAGTACCAAGTTTCAGAAGTGCAGCTCTTGTACTGCCGGAGATATGTCGATACAAACTGAATACGCAAAACATCAACAAAATTTAGCGCGTTTTAAATTTGATATCGCTTTTGTTTATAACTTCAACATTTATTCGAATTGTGAAACGAAACTTGTCAGACAGTCGCGGATA
This sequence comes from Sepiola atlantica, assembly GCA_963556195.1. Taxonomy (NCBI): domain Eukaryota; kingdom Metazoa; phylum Mollusca; class Cephalopoda; order Sepiida; family Sepiolidae; genus Sepiola; species Sepiola atlantica. The sequence goes on from CAUVYP010001242.1 coordinate 59,171, forward strand.
GGCCTTTTCTACTGAAGTACCAAGTTTCAGAAGTGCAGCTCGTGACTGCCGGAGATATGTCGATACAAACTGAATACGCAAAACATCAACAAAATTTAGCGCGTTTTAAAGTTGATATCGCTTTTGTTTATAACTTTACCATCTATTCGAATTGTGCAACGAAACTTTGCAGACAGTCGCGGAGACACATGTTCTACTGAAGTACCAAGTTTCAGAAGTGCAGCTCTTGTACTGCCGGAGATATGTCGATACAAACTGAATACGCAAAACATCAACAAAATTTAGCGCGTTTTAAATTTGATATCGCTTTTATTTATAACTTCCACATTTATTCGAATTGTGTAACGAAACTTGTCAGACAGTCGCGGATAGGCCTTTTCTACTGAAGTACCAAGTTTCAGAAGTGCAGCTCGTGTACTGCCGGAGATATGTCGATACAAACTGAATACGCAAAACATCAACAAAATTTAGCGCGTTTTAAAGTTGATATCGCTTTTGTTTATAACTTCCACATTTATTCGAATTGTGCAACGAAACTATGCAGACAGTAGCGGAGACACATGTTTTACTGAAGTACCAAGTTTCAGAAGTGCAGCTCTTGTACTGCCGAAGATATGTCGACACACACTGAATACGAAAAATATCAACAAAATTTAGCGCGTTTTAAAGTTGATATCGCTTTTGTTTATAACTTCCACATTTATTCGAATTGTGCAACGAAACTTTGCAGACAGTCGCGGAGACACATGTTTTACTGAAGTACCAAGTTTCAGAAGTGCAGCTCTTGGACTGCCGGAGATATGTCGATACAAACTGAATACGCAAACTATCAACAAAATTTAGTGCGATTTAAAGTTGATATCGCTGTTTTTTATAACTTCCACATTCATTAGAATTGTGCAACGAAACTTTGCAGAGATAACCAGAGACACATGTTCTACTGAAGTACCAAGTTTCAGAAGTGCAGCTCTTGTACTCCCGGAGATATGTCGATACAAACTGAATACGCAAAACATCAACAAAATTTAGCGCGTTTTAAAGTTGATATCGCTTTTGTTTATAACTTCCACATTTATTCGAATTGTGCAACGAAACTTTGCAGACAGTCGCGGAGACACATTTTCTACTGAAGTACCAAGTTTCAGAAGTGCAGCCTTTGTACTGCCGGAGATATGTCGATACAAACTGAATACGCAAACCATCAACAAAATTTAGCGCGTTTTAAAGTTGATATCGCTTTTGTTTATAACTTCCACATTTATTCGAATTGTGCAACGAAACTTTGCAGACAGTCGCGGATAGGCTTTTTTTACTGAAGTACCAAGTTTCAGAAGTGCAGCTCCTGTACTGCCGGAGATATGTCGATACAAACTGAATACGCAAAACATCAACAAAATTTAGCGCGTTTTAAAGTTGATATCGCTTTTGTTTATAACTTCCACATTTATTCGAATTGTGCAACGAAACTTTGCAGACAGTCGCGGAGACACATGTTTTACTGAAGTACCAAGTTTCAGAAGTGCAGCCTTTGTACTGCCGGAGATATGTAGATACAAACTGAATACGCAAAACATCAACAAAATTTAGCGCGTTTTAAATGTGATATCGCTTTGGTTTATAACTTCCACATTTATTCGAATTGTGAAACGAAACTTGTCAGACAGTCGCGGATAGGCCTTTTCTACTGAAGTACCAAGTTTCAGAAGTGCAGCTCGTGACTGCCGGAGATATGTCGATACAAACTGAATACGCAAAACATCAACAAAATTTAGCGCGTTTTAAATTTGATATCGCTTTTGTTTATAACTTCCACATTTATTCGAATTGTGCAACGAAACTTTGCAGACAGTCGCGGATTGGCCTTTTCTACTGAAGTACCAAGTTTCAGAAATGCAGCTTCTGTACTGCCGGAGATATGTCGATACAAACTGAATACGCAAAACATCAACAAAATTTAGCGCGTTTTAAAGTTGATATCGCTTTTGTTTATAACTTCCACATTTATTCGAATTGTGCAACGAAACTTTGCAGACAGTCGCGGAGACACATTTTCTACTGAAGTACCAAGTTTCAGAAGTGCAGCCTTTGTACTGCCGGAGATATGTCGATACAAACTGAATACGCAAAACATCAACAAAATTTAGCGCGTTTTAAAGTTGATATCGCTTTTGTTTATAACTTTACCATCTATTCGAATTGTGCAACGAAACTTTGCAGACAGTCGCGGAGACACATGTTCTACTGAAGTACCAAGTTTCAGAAGTGCAGCTCTTGTACTGCCGGAGATATGTCGATACAAACTGAATACGCAAAACATCAACAAAATTTAGCGCGTTTTAAATTTGATATCGCTTTTATTTATAACTTCCACATTTATTCGAATTGTGTAACGAAACTTGTCAGACAGTCGCGGATAGGCCTTTTCTACTGAAGTACCAAGTTTCAGAAGTGCAGCTCGTGTACTGCCGGAGATATGTCGATACAAACTGAATACGCAAAACATCAACAAAATTTAGCGCGTTTTAAAGTTGATATCGCTTTTGTTTATAACTTCCACATTTATTCGAATTGTGCAACGAAACTATGCAGAGAGTCGCGGAGACACATGTTTTACTGAAGTACCAAGTTTCAGAAGTGCAGCTCTTGTACTGCCGAAGATATGTCGACACAAACTGAATACGAAAAATATCAACAAAATTTAGCGCGTTTTAAAGTTGATATCGCTTTTGTTTATAACTTCCACATTTATTCGAATTGTGCAACGAAACTTTGCAGACAGTCGCGGAGACACATGTTTTACTGAAGTACCAAGTTTCAGAAGTGCAGCTCT